>OZ012706.1:31575596-31684149 GCA_963942595.1 Cylloceria caligata
AGACAGACAGACAGACAGACAGACAGACAGACAGACAGACAGACAGACAGACAGACAGACAGACAGACAGACAGACAGACAGACAGACAGACAGACAGACAGACAGACAGACAGACAGACAGACAGACAGACAGACAGACAGACAGACAGACAGACAGACAGACAGACAGACAGACAGACAGACAGACAGACAGACAGACAGACAGACAGACAGACAGACAGACAGACAGACAGACAGACAGACAGACAAGACAGACAGACAGACAGACAGACAGACAGACAGACAGACAGACAGACAGACAGACAGACAGACAGACAGACAGACAGACAGACAGACAGACAGACAGGACAGACAGACAGACAGACAGACAGACAGACAGACAGACAGACAGACAGACAGACAGACAGACAGACAGACAGACAGACAGACAGACAGACAGACAGACAGACAGACAGACAGACAGACAGACAGACAGACAGACAGACAGACAGACAGACAGACAGACAGACAGACAGACAGACAGGACAGACAGACAGACAGACAGACAGACAGACAGACAGACAGACAGACAGACAGACAGACAGACAGGACAGACAGACAGACAGACAGACAGACAGACAGACAGACAGACAGACAGACAGACAGACAGACAGACAGACAGACAGACAGACAGACAGACAGACAGACAGACAGACAGACAGACAGACAGACAGACAGACAGACAGACAGACAGACAGACAGACAGACAGACAGACAGACAGACAGACAGACAGACAGACAGACAGACAGACAGACAGACAGACAGACAGACAGACAGACAGACAGACAGACAGACAGACAGACAGACAGACAGACAGACAGACAGACAGACAGACAGACAGACAGACAGACAGACAGACAGACAGACAGACAGACAGACAGACAGACAGACAGACAGACAGACAGACAGACAGACAGACAGACAGACAGACAGACAGACAGACAGACAGACAGACAGACAGACAGACAGACAGACAGACAGACAGACAGAGAGACAGAGAGACAGAGAGACAGAGAGACAGAGAGACAGAGAGACAGAGAGAGAGAGCTGGTGAGCGATGCCGAAGTCAAGCGAGAGAGATAACTTCTCGCTTCAAGGAGCATGCTTGCGAGGCACTGCCTCGGGTATCTCCGCTATAGCCGAGCGCAGCACGCTACCCGGCAGCAATAGGTCGATGCACGAAGAATATCGATCGCCATGCGCCAGCTGATTTTCCAACAGTCTGGTTATTTCCCACCTGCCTTGAGTGAAAACTCATTGTTTTTTTATATCTTTCAGATTCAATTCCACAACACCAAAGGGATTCTCAACAACATGAGTTTCAGTTCCGGCGTTTTTCCCTTCGGTAAATATTATAAAGTAAACAATATGTATTATTGTTGAACACTATATAGTCGTTGCTGAATTATCAATAGGTGTATAATAAACGTTGCTTAATTTGTTATTATTATACTACCATCAAATGTGCGCACTGTTTATAAATGCTATTCACTGCCACCGATTACAAATAGACGGTTCAGCAACCATGAAAATATATGTATGAATGCATACATCGTTTGCATTGCACACAAATAAAACAAATGAAATATAATATAGAATTTAGTGAATATAATAATAATACGGGGTAGATAATGCCGGGACAAAAATAAAGATACGTGTAGTTATTGATTTATTACAAAAAATGCAGATCGTTGGATTCTAATTATATATTTTTTAACTGCTTTTATACTGTTAATGTTTTTACCGCTTGTATTTGCTAGTCGGTTTTTTGTAAATTTTTACTGAATTACCATTAATAAAATGAGCGACAATTATTATTAAAGATTATCACACGTGAATATACGGCAGAAATAATATTCGTACTTATAGTAGGTGGTGTAGTGTATGAGTACAATACGCATATGTACGTGTATACAGTACTATAGTGACTCTTCACAATGTCTTTTTTCTCTCTCGCTTCTATATTCAATGCCTATACCATTCATTTATATTTATTCAATATTTTTACATGTCTAAGAAGAGACCTCATATTAGGATTTGTTTATCTCATTTTTGTCCGTTCAGACGAGAGCTTACCTTTTTCATCCTTGGTCCGCGATGTACAGTAAAACTGAAGAAGTAATGAATGTTTGTCATTTTAAGAATGAGGTAATTGTAGGTCGAGCGGTGTTTTACTTTATAGGTTGTTGCTACGCAGCCGTTTATCCAAGATTGATTCTATTATTCTGCCTCTGAGCTTGAGAGGATCTTGAACTCACACCGTGGGATTTATCGGCACCGGTTGAAATCTCGACTTTACGTTGGACTGAACGAGGTTAGAATTTTTACGTATGCAAAAAGTATGCTTAGATTTCCGATTATTATGAATTTAGAATCACACAGCGTTCTCATGTCGCTATACAGGGTTCAACACTCAATTTTAGCAAGAGAAAATATCGCGTTTGTTTCATGGGGTTTTGATTTCTAACTACACATGTAGGAGTTCTTCGGAATATTCTGATTTTAATAGCTTCAAATTCGCACAGTGAGCTGTTGCTGCATTCCGGAGCTTAACATTAAATGTTTAGCAAGAAGAATACAGTGTATATTTACACGATTTTTATTTATTACTACTACGTACGCAGGAATTATTCTGATTATTCCAATCTTATAATGAATTTAAATTAATGCGCCATCTAATGTCGTTGCATGGAGCTTTACAATCAATGTACGCTATGTTCTTTAATATTAACTCGCGGAAAAGCTTGACCCGCTCCCGCGACGCGATACTGGATTTCCATAGGTATGCGACCGTGCGTCCTCATATGTGGTTTCGTTATGACAAATCGTGGGATTTATCTGGAAACACTAGTGTAATCATCGGACGTTGTTATATTTTATCATAACCATTCATTCCTTTCGGATAGACTAGGAATATGATCTTTCTGAAATAATTCCGCTCTGGTATTTATTCGAGGTGTTTGCTTTGCTCGTACTGCGGGCATAGGATAGCGATGCGTTGTTATCGTCGAGTGTATCTGGTCTGGTGAGTATACCCAACTATCTTCGTCCTTTGTTATTGTTTTCTTTTTCTGTGCTACGAGCTATGTACGTGTTCATGGTATCATACAGGGTTCGTGGCGTATCGACGACACGCATCCTGTTACAACGGCTTTTATTATTTTGGTTTTAGTTATTTAATTGATTACCTTAAGGGGCTATCGATTAAGACTTCTTACCTTAATTTTTGACGAAGTATCAGTATGCACAAAGGTTTGTTCATCGCTGGTGCATATGCCATGGAAGATTATCTTCTTGGTACACGCTACCGTCTAACACGTGCAGAGTCCATCATGCCGGGACGCCTTGCCTAAGATATGTGTTATGACATATATATCATAAATTCACTTCGTTAGAGATGCGTAGCAATGGCGCTGGGCGTGGGGGCCCGTTAAAAAGAAAGTGCCCTGTTGCTTTGAAATAGGGATAGCGAAGCACAACGCGTTTCTGTTTCTATTTTCGTTTCGGTAAAACTTCCGTTTAGGGAGCCCACCTCCGATCGCCTTCAGACTAAGTGTATTCGACGCGTTTTTGCACGGGGAACGACTTTTTCCTTTAGCAATATCGGCTCTCTCGCCAGCGAACAAAGATATTCAATATTAAAGATGTTAAAAACTCATGGTCTGTATCTGCATATGTGTGCGATCGTGTCGTACTTTTCCTCTGTTGTTTTTCTCGCTGTGGCTTATATACGTTATGTTTATACTATCAATGGCACATAAAGGTAATGTTGCTTCTTGCTGTACGCAGGCCAGTAGCACTGTCACTCTACCATAGTACAGCTACATTGTCGAATCGTTAGTCAATACTGATTTGTGATGTAGAGTTTAACATGATATAAAGAACATAAAGAACCTAAAGAATCTAAATAATCTAAGTAACCTAAATAACCTAAATAACCTAAAGAAACAACATACCTTCAAATACATACAAATACATACAAATTACCTTCGGTCTTTATGCATACAAATGTGTACATTTTTGACACCTTTGACGCTTAATATCTTTGTTCGCCGAACAGACCGCCAATTTTGTCAGAAGAAAAAGTTGTTCTCCGTGCGAAAACGCGTCGAATACACTTGGTCCGAAGGCGATCGGAGGTGGGCTCCCTAAACGGAAGTTTTACCTTCGTTTCAATGAAATTGAAGGCCACGACGCTATGCGTGGGAATCAGAGTTATTGAAAGAATGGTAACAATCATTACATTTTGTAATGTGACGGGTGTGTCATAGGATGTACAACTTGTATTCATGGATTTATTTCAAATGAGAGTGATGAAGCGCATTATTTCGCATCTTTTATACTTTTATTCGTATTCCCCGAGAAGGTAACTCGGAAAATCACGTGATATTTGACTCGATTTAATTTCAAAGTGAGAGAGGTACGGGAGAGCGTGTAGGAGTAACGCTCAATTTGAATTAGTACGTTCTTCATACCTTGCTGAGGTGTAAGGGGCTCTCGCCAGATTTTAAAATCTCTTGTGTGCTATATTCCTACTTGAGATAAGTTGATTATTTCTTTCCTGTTTTTTATGGATCTAGTCGTTTGTTCAGGTATTTTCGTGATGCTTTTAGATTCTAGTTCGATTGTTCTAGCTAGTTTTCGTGTGTTTATATTTTGTTTTGTGTGAAGGGCGGTCTTATTAAAGTTTTTTTGTTTGTTCATAACTGTTTTTGTATATTCTTTGTTATTGAGGGTGGCATCGTGATGGCTATGTGTTGGATAATCAGCTGGCGCACGGCGATCGATATTCTTCGTGCGCCTACCTATTGCTGTGCCTGAGCACACGACTCTCGGTTGAGCCGAGGATGGCCGAAGCAGGGCTTCACGGAGCCGAGGCTGTGCCGCGTTGGCACGCCGCGTCGAGCGAGAGGATGTCTCTCTCGCTTGACTTCGGTTTCGCTCACTGGCTATCTCGCTCAACTGACTTCAGCGCCCAACGACGCTTTCATACTCGCAGCCATGTTGAAAATTTAGACACTTTTTCGCTACAGCATCGAGGAACAGCACACACAGCGCACCTTTTGGACCTTTCTCGTTGGCTTTTATCTCTGGATTTACTCATCACTAGCTCTCAACAGGACTCAAAATCAGGTATGAGTACATTGTTATAATTTACCGTAAATTCAATGGCAATGAGGAGTTGGATGCTCATCGGTACATCAACATTTGTGGTCTCACTTTTTGGCGGCATTGCAGCACATGTCACGCCACGTTTTCTCTCAACAGAATTTACCGGTATAATTAATATAATTATGCAGTTGTACTATATTCACTGTACTTTTCCCCAGGACATCTGCTGGAAGAGTACAGCGACTTCAATTGCAAGTGCTCTCATTTGTTCACTGCAACCTCTCTTCATTAAGCTGCTGAGAGCTTGCTCTGAATTGTTATACCACCTTACGCACTCATTTATCTCATAGCGTGGCATGCTCCACAGCACTGGCTGTGGTGCGTACACTGCTCCCAGCACATGCAGCACAATTAATATAATTGTATGCTGCAACAGCTCAAATTAAATTCAGATCCATTAATTAAATTCAAGTGTTTATTCTCAGATTTTTGGTGCATTTATTTATATTATTTTGTATTTTTTCTAAATTTGGTCTTTCTTGTATCCATTCTCACTTTTAGTGTTTCTTTCAAAATTATGTGATCTATTGTACTTATGCGGAAGGTGTAATAAACCACTTTCTCTAATTTAACATCTATGTGTCTGGTTTATTTATCATCCTGTCTCGAGTGAAGATTCATAATTTCCAATACATTTACAGATCTGTCAAAGAACATCAACGAACGGATTCTCAAACACTATGCTTAGGGTGATTTTTTTTCTTGTTTCTTCGCGGCGAGCCTATTGACAACTCCTCTTCTCCTGATTGTGTGAGAGTTAATTCGTGTGTTTTATTATTGATCCCAGTGCTAATGTATAGGATTTCAGTGGAATTGTCAATGAGACTGATCTGTGATCACGGTGACACCTGTAAGACTGACAGGTATACTACTATCGTCTAATTTTATTTGCTTTGTTTTTATGTAATTCTTTTATCTTTTTATTTATGTACGATTAGGTGCTTCCATCGTCGAGTTCGGTCTGTCGATAGGTAATGGAACGTGTTACTTGCGTTCCGTTACAATATATACTATAATCAAACTTTGGCGTGAAGCTTTTTGTTTGATGATATTTGTTTTATTTATTATCAGAGCTTTGTTTAACTAATAATTAGTTGATTTTTTACCGAACCATTCATTGGATGACAACTACACCATTTGTTGTCAGATTTTTGTTATGCAGATATCGCTTTCAGTCCTATCTCTCTCTTGCTGGATCTATCTTTCGATACTCTTATTCAGCATAGTTTTAATATTTTCCTTACCATTTTATAGATACTGGTACTTATGTTACATATTCTAATATTTTACAAGAGAATCAGCGCCATTGTTTTCCTGCTCAACCAGAATTACGATTAATTCCCTTATTGTCGACATAATGATCAAGTGAAAGTTGTTGGTGATCTTTTCATGTAAAACATAATTGTTCGATTTGTAGTCAACAATTTCAGGCAAGAATTTTTTCATTTGTTGTCAATTTTTCGTTCAGATAATAAATGTTTTTATTGTTGTTAAGCCTTTCGTTTTTAATTTTTTATAAAACATCTATCCGCGAAAAGGTAGAGAGAAAGAGAGAGACAGAAGGAGAGAAAGAACATCGGAGAAAGCACCTGCGGAAGAGGAAAAGCTTTCTTACGCTGTGAAGAAGTGAAAAACAATAGCTAATGCATTCTCAGACAAGTTATATTTTTGCAAGTTGTCGAAGCAGTGAGAGACAACACAGGTGGAGGAGAGAAGGCAGGCCAGTGAATTTAATCAATTTGAAGGATTTAAGCGAAATCAGATTAAGAGGGTGTGACATTAGAAATAATTAGTAGAAATAATTAGTAGAAATAAGTGATTTGAGAATTAGATGTGAATTAGGCATTATTTATTAAGTATAAACAGATAGGCGGATGATTCTCGAGTAGTATGTAAAGTGAGTAGAATGTAAGTGAAATAATCAGGAGATAAAGATAATTATAAGAATAACCAAGACACTATAGGGAATATTGTATCAGGTAAGTACTCGCGACTCGCTGCGTGGAGACACTCGTGTGAGAAACTATACAATATGATACAACTCCTTACCGGAGCTGGAAGATTCAGTAATCACATCCGGGGAAATCGAACCTTCCTGTAGGTCCAGAGATCGAACAGATCCTAGTAGTAAAAAAGGGCCGGTTCTTGACTTTCGAAACGGCTGTATTAACTTCACTACACTAAAAATACAAAAGAGAAACGACAACTCGCGGCGCAGAGATTCTGTCACAAGAGAACGATCCACGGGAACAGCACGAGTACTGGTTGGTGAAACCCACATAGAAAACGGACGAGAAACACCCAAATATACACATCTTCCTTTAAATCGAGAACACGTACGCGGAGATAGCGTGCATGTCGAGTGACAGGCACGCTAGCGACGAGTGGCACTACATAGCAGACGACGCAGTTCCGTAGACCAAGGAGCTACGCGTGATGAAAGAACACGTCATTGTAGAGCTGCGGTGTTCGCCACTAGCCAAGGGGGCACTGGAGTGGAGGAACCAAGGTTACGACAGAAGAAGAAGAGCAAGGAATCATCGTAGAGCGTGTTGTAGTAAACAATAATTATACTGGTAAACTGCGCCAGAAAGTCAAAAAACGAAATATCCTGACAGCTTTGTTAAATAAACCCTACTCTTACCTACTCAGAAGTCTGAATTAATTATTCCTGTGTTGAAGCCCGAATTCTTTGCCTCAGAAGATAAAAAAATAATGTTAACGGAAAAATACCGTTACAGTAGTGATGTCACTACGGTCAGAAGACATCTTCTTCTGCGTTAGAAAAAGTCCATATCACATATCATTCTTCTTTAAAATTAGAGCCCCAACACCACCATGATTCTTGATATGTAAAAGACGGTTGCAATGTTCAGGAGACGTCTCCCGCCTGAAATGATCGCAGTAAATAAGTTATTGTAATTTAAATATGAAGTTAACTAAAATGACATCGGAAGTTATTTCATGCTTTTTAGACTTATTTTCATATGAACATTTTTATAGCTAATGTCCTATTTATTATAGCTTTTTGCAGTCGAAAGTTTTAAGAATAAACTTTTTTTTTATTTCATACCATTCAAAGCTAGTTAAATGTGGCTTTCTACCGCTTTTTTATGATTGCTGTATATTTTTATAGTTCCTATATTTTTGTAAACAAAAACAGCTAAACAATCTCAATAACTCTATTTTATTTAATCGTGCTATCATTTTTGCACTCGTGTATTTAGAATGAAATTAATAAACGCAATTAGAAAATTGCATTGCGTTTTAAGTAATTTCTGGTTATTAACATCATCTCTGGTATACAACGAACTTTGTAACGGTATTTCCCCGTTCACGTTGATTGTTAATATCCTAAGGAGAAGGATTTGAACTCGAACAGTGAGAAAATTACTTTCGACTTCTTAGGTAGGAAAAAATAGGGTTTACTTATGTGCAGGCAAAGGAAACCATAGACAGCGGCTTTATGGTGCCGTCTGCCATGACAATAAATTTCAAACAATATCATTAAAAAAATTTGTCACATCTTCTTCTGTTAAGGTGAAAACACTTGTTTCTGGCACGCTTGTTAGGTGTCGTGGACTTCGAACCCGTTACTGCGTCACCTTGTTCCGTGAAATCCGGGAAATGATGGATTTTCTCGTTGTTTTCCGTCCGTGTCCAATGCCGAAAGTGTTTGTGTCGTCCTAAGTAACCATATATGTGTGTTTTTGTGGTGGCTCGGAGGCCACCAAGCTATTAGTTGTGAACGTTTTGTGTCGTGATGTGGACACCCTTATTCATTCCTAAAGTGTTGTTTTTTTTTAAATTTAACAGGTGGATTATTTTTGTTGTGCCCTGCGATGGATTGATGTCTCTCTCTCCTGGATTCCCTCGACCAGTATAAGTAACTTGGGTGAGTCTTTATATGTTCTTCCTTAAAGCTCCCTGTGACACTTTACTGCTTCAGTCCATTACGCTCGGCTAGGCTGGTGCAGCCAGACTCTTTTTCTCCTGCTGTCAGACAGACAGACAGAGCAAGAGCGAGAGAGAGAGAGAGAGAGAGAGAGAGAGAGAGAGAGAGAGAGAGAGAGAGAGAGAGAGAGAGAGAGAGAGAGAGAGAGAGATTGATTGATTGATTGATTGGTTTATTATGCCTTGGCAAGCCTTTGGCAAAATGACACATGCAAAAGTAAATTAAGACTAAGGGTAAGATTAAATATATAATAAAAAATAATATAATTACAATACAAAATAAAATAAAAATATAAACTAAGAATATGCAATAAAAAACAATCTAAACTACCGATGTACCAATAAGAAAAAAATAAAAGTAAAAACTAAAATAAGTTCAGGTGAAGAGCTATTTAGCTCTTTAGTGGTTTTTAACCCTAACATGTATCTACATAGTTGAATAAATAAGTATAGATACGATTCTTAAAAACTTCTAAACTCGGCGAAGTAGTAATATTGGATGGTAACGAGTTCCAGAAATAAATGCCAGATAGCGAAAACCCTTCATGGTAAGTTGCAGTACGGTGAGAAGGGATTACAAAGCTTGATCGAGGTTGCCTTGAGGGTCGTTCAACTGGAGCTGCTGTTCGTATAAATAATTGTTGTATGTAAGCTGGTGTACTTTGACCGACAACCCTGAACATAGCAATACCAAGAAAGTAAAGACGTCTTGATCGCACTGTGATCCAGCCAAGTTGTCGTCTAAAAGTTGTGATATGAGTGTCCCGTCGCAAGTCAAAGATAAAACGAATACAACAGTTGACAAGACGTTCCAATTTTGTGTTTAGTTCATTTGATAGGTTGTGGTAGACAAGGCAGCAATAATCTAGTTGAGGGAAAATAAGCTAAGTGATAAGTAACTTCCTTACTTCCATGGAAAGAGCATTGAGATGAAATTTTAACTTGTGAATAATAAAATACGGCAAGATACCGTAAGCGATTTAAATAAAGAGAACATAGAAATACCATCTGGACCAGCTGCATACGACGTTCAATTTGAGTTGCTGGAGATAATAAGATGTACTTGTGAGCATGTAATTTTGGAAAAACTAAACGTTGAACGAACTGACTGGATATTGGAACACAGTCTACAAAACTCATCATGCAAACACGGTGGCAGTTGACTGGATATTTCTGAATAGAATGCATTGAGTTCCTGCGGTCTAAAAAATTGAGTGGGGGATGGAAAAGATGACTTGACGAGGCCAAGTTTTGCGAATTCTTTCCATAATCTACTAGGATCCGTGTTACTAAATAGCCTTTGAAAGTGGTAATCATTTTTTGCTTGTCTGAGATCATTCTTAAGGGTGTCTCTGTACTCTCTAAATATCGCCATATCGAGTACATTATTAGATCTTTTAGCAATCGTATATAAGGTGTTACGTTGAGCCATACGATTTTTCAATTCCAATGAGAGCCACGGTGCTGGTGGCCGACATATACGAAATGAACGGAATGGTGCATGATAATCTAATGACGCGAGATACGCTTCGGATACTGTTTCAACGGTCATGTTAATATCTAATGGCATGTTATCTATCAGACCGGAGTTCCAACTAAATCTAGTACCAAAATCGAATAATTCAGTAATATTAAATATATTAGATAAATATTCACAAAAGCTATGATAGTTTCATTAAAATTGCGGTACGCTTGCCGTGAAATAATACGGTTTTCAGGAGGCTCGACGTCGAGAGAGTAAACGGGTTCAAGAAGATCATGACCCGCTATGAATGGGGCCTCTGATTTAACAAAGGAATGTTCTTTTTCCTCATTGTCAATAATGAAGACATCAATCCATGAATCTGAGTTGGTTAGGTGATGAGTAGGTGCAGAATCAACAATATGAAATGAGTGTGAGAGAGCTAATTGGCGCAAGTATGACGATTGATAATTAATGCTACTCAGGTCGCAATTTGGATCACCTGCAATAATTATATTCTCATAAGCATGTGAAAAATTCGATAATACTTAAATGAAGTCGTCAAACATAAGACCTTTTGGTCGCCTATATACTGAAGCAAAAAGAAGCTTCTTCTTATTCGAGCTGGTAGTTTCGACGACCAAATATTCTGGCGCATTGGAAAACTGATTTGAAGAAGACGCTAATACTTTTGCTTTAAGGGAATTATGGATGTAGCAAGCGACCCCCTTCTTTACCTTCTCGATCGTTGTGAATTAGAAAATATTCATTCATGTTTATTAGGTCATCAGCAACATATGAATGAAGCCATGTTTCGCTTATCGAAACTATGTGGTAGCTATGTTCAATTATGGTCGATTGAATAAGTTAAATGTGACCTCGAACAGAATTTGCATTGAATTGTGCAACCTTTAAAAGTGACGAAGATGGTAAAGGATGCGATAGAACGGGATTTAACTGTGGTAATCAAACTAATTTTTGTAAGTCAGTTTCCTTGTTAATGATAACTGGCTCTTGCCCATCTCCTTTACGCACATGGAATCTTGCCAGAGCAAACCCATGCATATTTATAATATCATTCAGAAGCTCGAGTTTTGGTGAGGCGTAGAAACTTGTGGAGTGCTGCAGGAAGAAACTCATTTATAAATACCACTCCTTTACTGTCCAGACCAAAAACATTTTTGAGGGATAGATTCTTCTTTGTTCGCTTCATGTCTATTATATAATCTTTAATTTGGTGAGATTTCAAAGTCAGCATCAAAGACTTCGATCTTCTTTGGTAAAGTGCTGATGAGGCAGATTCACTATTAGATTGCTCCATAGTCGACAATTGCCTCTTATTGTTGAAACAACGAATGGCTAAAACGTCACCGAGGAGGTTCGAGATTCTAAGGGCGCGATAAACTTGTTCAACTATCACCTCGTTAGAATCTTCGATAGAGAGAGGCACTCCGGAAAGTGATATCTCAGCAGAGAGAGACGGTGTAATCGCCGAAACTGAGGAGTTAGTCCTAATCATCGCGAGTTCAGATGATAGGTTAGCATTCTGCTGAGATAATTGAACATTGTTTGCTTCAAGGCGTGAAATTCTTAACTCATGCGCTTCGAGTAATTTTGTGTGGTTTCGGATGCAATTTAGCTTATCAGTGTGATCTTTGTTTACAATTGTCTGCTGAGCAATAAAAGCACTGAGTTGGCTATGCATGGCTATGAGGAGTTCCCTATCTGACATGTTGAGTGCATGTTGTTGACTCGTAGGTGAACTCTGTTGAGCAACGTTCGCAACATTGACAGGCGAACCGATTAAATATTCGGACGTATTAAGCATAGGACGATGATCTACGTGAGATGATTGTTGTTTATTCGCAGATAGTATTGAAGTTAAAGCCGAACGTTTATGTGATGACGGCGGTGATGGCTTCAAGTTAGACATATTGGATAAATGTAAAACACAGCAAGTATTAGCTGATTTAGATGAAAGATACGCCTTTCCGCAACCAGGGTGAAAAGATTTCAAACAAATTGAGCACAAGGCACTGTTGTTCGCAATTCGTTTGTTACACTTATCACACTTAAGATTAGACATACAGAGCTGTTGATCTCTAGATTACAAATAATAAAAAATAAATAAATAAATAAAAATAATAAAATTAACAAATAATAAAAATAATAAAAATAATAAATAATAAAAGAGAGAGAGAGAGAGAGAGAGAGAGAGAGAGAGAGAGAGAGAGAGAGAGAGAGAGAGAGAGAGAGATTTGATTGGTTGATATTTATTAGCTTTCTCAGCTATTTTATACACAGTGTTACATATTTTTCTTACATCTACATACATCTTACAAGGAAAGGT
This sequence comes from Cylloceria caligata, assembly GCA_963942595.1. Classification (NCBI taxonomy): domain Eukaryota; kingdom Metazoa; phylum Arthropoda; class Insecta; order Hymenoptera; family Ichneumonidae; genus Cylloceria; species Cylloceria caligata. The sequence goes on from OZ012706.1 coordinate 31,588,576, forward strand.
ATTTTGGTGTCCCCCTCCGATTTTAATGCAACTCACGTATGTTGTAGAGCATCGAAAACTAAAAGACACGTATTTTTTTTTATCGGCGGAAAAACATTTTTAAGGGGTGAAATCGCCCTTCAAAAATAGCATGTCGAGGGGTGATTTTGCAGTTTCACCCAAACGGCGTCAACCGATTTTAATAAAACAAAAACCAAAATACTCCTCATTGAAGACAATAAAAATTCCACGCGGAGTTGAAGAAAAAAATTCATTTTTAGGGGTGAAACTTCATAATCACCCCTATTTTTGAATAGCGATTTCACCCCTTAAAAATGTTTTTCCGCCGATAAAAAAAAATACTTGTCTTTTAGTTTTCGATGCTCTACAACATACGTGAGTTGCATTAAAATCGGAGAGGGACACCAAAGTACCTTTCCTTGTTAGTTTACTGTTGACACAACATACTCCTTTAACATTCGTTTAATCTGTTCTACTTTTTCGCAACCTTTCAATTCAGTTGGCAATGCATTATATATTTTCACTCCTTCATAGTACATACTCTTTTGTGCACTTCTCGTTCTTCTAAATTGTATTACTATATTTTCCGCTTGCCTTGTTTCCCTACCACTCTTCGTTCCTACTATTTGTAGCCGATTTTTAAATTCTTTTGGCAGTAGATTCTTCACGGCTTTAAAGATGAATGTACAAACGTTATAGTACAATCTTTGCCTTATGGACATTAATTGTACCATGCTCAGCATATCTTCTACCTTCGTATAGCGGTAGCATTCTAATATAACCCTCATTGCTCTGTTCTGCGCGATCTGCAGTTTCGTCAACTCTGTTTCACCCATAGCTACTGACAGTGTTGCACAATATTCAAAGTAAGGTGCTATGATTGCTTTATATATCACACATCGCGTATACGCAGATACATAATTCCCCATTCTGTTTAGAAAGCTCGTTTTTTTCCCTATTTTTTTAACACATACTCACAGGGGCTTTGAATCAGAGCTTGTCATCAATAATGATACCCAAATATTTTATTGACTCTACTCTCTCAAGTTTCGTTCCATCCAAACACTTCAGTACAATATTCCTACTCACGACTTTCCTTACACTGCTGACAATCATATATTTTGTTTTCTCTACATTCATTTTTAATTTATTTCTTGCCATCCACTTTTCTACTATACTCAATAAGATATTCATCTTTCTCTCGACTTCCGCGCTGCTTTTTCCAGGTACATATATCACTGTGTCATCAGCAAACATTTTTATTGCACATTCCTCTGGACACAAATTAACTATATCATTTATATATATAATAAACAGCAACAGCTCTAGTACTGACCCCTGCGGTACCCTATATTCGTTGGGAATAACTTCAGACCATTTATCATTGAATCGAACTTGCTGTGTTCTATTTCTTAAGTACGTTCTGAACCAATTTAATACCCTGTCTCTAATTCCATATTGGTATAATTTGTCTAATAATATATCCCTGTCGATTGTCTCAAACGCTTGTTTTAAATCCATGAATATTACTCCTACTATTTTTCCTTCACTAATGTACACTTTCCATTCATCTACAACAGTTTGAATCGCCGTTTCACACGAATATTGCTTTCTAAATCCTGACTGATGCTCCGTTATGATGTCATTGGTTTCTAAATATTTATCAATTCGATTTTTTACTACTAATTTGAGCACCTTTTCGTATAATGGCAAATTATTAATTGGTCTGTAATGACTTGCTTTTTTATGGCTTTGTTTATTTTTGGGATCGGTATAATTGTAGAAGTTTTCCAGCTGTCCGGACAACATCCCTCCCGTAGGGATCCATTTATTATTTCCACAAATTCCTCTTTTATTGCACTGAATGCCATTTTTATTATCATATATCACTTGATATTCCATCTTCAGTTCCCTCATTTTTTAGGAGTCCCATCACTATCTTCTCCAGATCCTTTATTTTAATATGATTGAAGTTTTCCATCATACTTTTATTGTTCATCCTTATCCCTGTTATAATTCTTCTTCGGTTTGGACTTCCAGACGTATGCCGTTGTATTGAATTAACTATATTCTTTACACTTTGCACATAGAACACATTAAATTTATCAGCTTTACTACCTCCCATCATGTCATCCAATATCTCAAAATCTATATTATCTACTTCTCTAGTACCCATTGATTCTCCTTTAATTAATTCTTTTAACGTTTTCCACATTTTTGTCGGATCCTTCTTATTATCGTCTATCATCTTTTCATAATATTCCTTCTTCTTTTCTGTTATTAATTTAACTACTGCATTCCTTTTTACTTTAAATTGCTGTCAATGCTCCTCCAAACCAGTAGTAATCGCTCCTCCGTATGCCTTATCTCTTCTTCTTGCAGCTACTATTATGTCTTCTGAATACCATTTTTTTCCTTCCCATACGCTTGGAATCTTCACTATTTTTCTAGGTGCAAACCTATCTAGAGCACCCACTAGGTTATCAACGAGCATCCTTGCTCTTTGGCTTACTTCTACCTCTTGAACTTGTCTTGTGGTAATGCTTAACATCCGTGTAAATTCCTTCACATCAATTTTACTATAGTTTCTTGTTTTATATTCTCTATACTCATTCCTTCCCTTCCTGTTACCTAATATGACTTTTATCCATGCATGATCCGTTATCTTTGGCTCATGTTCCACCTGCACTTGTGCACACCTATTAGCAAATAATAAATCGATAGTAGTTCGACTGTCTTGCGTTATTCTTGTTGGTTTATTAACGTATTGCTTCATTCCTAGACTCAGCATTCCTGTTATCAACCTTTTTCTGTAGAACGTTTCTACCGTGACATCGATATTAAAATCAGCTATTATCAAACAGTCTCCTTTTATTGTTAGTTCCTCAGTTATGTTTTCTATGTGTCTTATAAATTCAGCATCCGACGCACTTGGCGAATGATACACAATTACTGTCTCTCCTTTATAATGTTTGTCCTTGACCTCTATTCTAGCACACCAGCAGTTTGATTCTATTTTATTTATTGGTATCAGTAGTTTGTGTACACCTTTGCTCCATCTCACTCCTATCCCCACTCCTTCCCCCACCACGCGGCTACCTCCACCACCTCACTTTTCCACCGCCGCGCTACCCACTCTGCTTGACCAGTGTCGGTAACGTGGAGATGGTAAAGTGAGGTGGTGTGGGTATCTTGGTGAACAAGGAGGAGTAGAGATAAGAGTAGGATGGAGCATAGGTGTACACATACTTGGAATAAAATATTTGACTCACCCTTGTGCTGGCGGCATCTGTGACGACTCTCCAGAGTGACGGGACACACACATATGCACACACATATGCACACACATATGCACACACATACACACACACACACACACACACACACACACACACACACACACACACACACACACACACACACACACACACACACACACACACACACACACACACACACACACACATTCTCTCTCTCTCTCTCTCTCTCTCTCTCTCTCTCTCTCTCTCTCTCTCTCTCGCTCACACACTCACTCACTCACGCACTCACTCACTCAAAAACCACAGCTACGCGTACGGGTAATGCGGATTACTCGCACCCATGGAGCTTAGGCACCGTCGGGCGTGGGCATCCGTATTCCGATCAGCGTATCATTACCACGCGCTGCTTCGATCGGATCTAGATATCCGGCCTCGTCAATTAAATGATCGAGACCGAATACTACACACTTTACGAGCAGCACCGGTAACGCACTAATCGACGGCTCTGAGTAAAATAGGTGCTGCCAATCGATGTATATCGATTCCTCGAAATCGACTAGCAGTACCTCACAGTACCCGTCATCATCCATGTCGATGATCGACCCGCGCATAGTCCGTTCAGTCCGTACAACCACACAGGACACTCCAGCGCACAACTCACTTGTTAAAAATCGTCTCCTCTCAGAGCGCTCCTCGATATATAATTTATATAGTTTGTCCTCCAGTCCACACAATGCCGAGCACATTAGATCCGTCCGCAGATACACGGTATTATTGTTAGTGCTACAAATCACCCGACACACAAAAACTGCCGCTAGGTCGTCGCCTAGATTTACCGGATACATTTTTTTCGAATTAAACTCTCGACGTGCACTGCTAAAGACAGACTGAATGCTCCGGATGAGGCTGGCGGTGACCACAGTGTTTGAAGATAAGAAACCCCCCTCTGAGTCATAACTAGGTGTGCAGCCTTTGGATGCAAGGTCAGCAGTTTTGCACGTGCGTACCGCTTTGCGCTGTGTTTCTCGTGAAGCGAATGCTCTACAGTAAAAGACGCAGAATATGATACCGTGCCGCGAGAGACCTCGATTATAATATTATATTATAATCTATATATAATTATAAAAGAAGAGACACAGTAAACCGATGTATTTGTTTTTAATTAATCAATATTTTATTTAAATCACTTTACAGATATTTACCGTCGTATGCAACATCCCTGCAAACACGGTAATCTTCGCTCGGAGACTCCTCTGCCGTTAAATTTATTTTTATCACTGTCTGATCGTCGAGAGGCAAAAGCATTGTAATATTCACGCACTAATCTGTCGTTTTTCGTAACATTATCGCTAAAGAGATTATTGAATCGCGACATGGTGAAGCCGCACGACATAAGGTGTAGGAATACGATGCAAAATTGTCCACACACATCCGACGTATTACTCTGTAGCTGCTAGAGGCCGTACCGATAGAACTTGCAGTTTCTTCGTAGTCGGGCGAGATGTTGCGGTATCACCGATGGTAGCCCGTAGCTATCAAAGTACATTCCTTTTCCATGATGGTTAACGTACATGGCGATCCAATGCTCTCCAGGTCCGTCGTGGTTATCCGTGTTAACTACGAGTCCGGCTGGTAACGACCATACACGAGGAATTCTGTCAGCCGGGTATACGCCAACGGTTGAAAGTGGTAGATACTGCAGACTCTCGTAGATTTGTCTAGTGTTCATGCTGAACACATAGTCAATGATTAAATGATGACCGATACGTTTTGAAAGACGTATATATATGCAAAATTTATTTTACAGCGTCGTCGATCGTGTCACGACCACATGATGAAGATTTCTCCTCTTTTTTATTCTCTTCCTCTTCGTCTGCTGACCAAACATCCATGTATGATTCTCCTTTAAATAGGTGCTCGCGAAGCCAATTTTTTATTTGGAAAGCCTGGCGCATTGCACAATGCGAAGACGCTGTATCGTTTATCATAGCGTGTCTGAAGCATTTTCGCAAAGATTTCAGCATAAATGTGTACGATGGGGCGCCCTTCTCATCCTCTAGGTTGGAAATTTCACGACTCGTGATATCGCAAAGAAGTATAGCCTTCTCGTGACCGCGCGTATAGATGCGTCTTGATTTTCGCGAAATTTCACGCAAGTTAGCGTATACCTGTTTACAGCTCACATCGCCCTCGTACTACTCCATACCGTGAAAATATTTCGAGAGAAAATTATTCTGGCTTCTCGATTGCTGTGGTAATTCGGCAAAGTGACACGGCGGTGCAACGATCCAATGAGCAGAGTACGGTCTATCCACTGCTACCACGGCAATTTCTTTCGGAATAAATTCCGAGTCTTTACCACGCATTCCCTGTATATCCACGACGATGTCCATTTTCACGTCTAATCCGTACAGATGACCGAGTTCGACTGATTAGTTACTCGCGGACACGCTTCTACGTGTCTTAACACGAAATAATAGTAGATAAGCTAGGCCGGTTCCAGCACACCACCTGGGCAGGTGTAAATTTACCTGTGCTCAGTCGGTAATTATCCTAGAAACCTACTTTACCCACAGACGGTAATGACAGCCTGTCGATAATTACCTTATGTCGAAATTGTTGTCTGCTAGATGGTGCTACAGTCGGATAGATCAAGATCAATATTTCCATAATGGTTACATGGTATCCAGTTAGATGGCGCGCAACGTTCTATGTATACTTACTGTAGTCGTGTACTGACCGAGCCTCCCCTACAGTGCGGTAACTCACTACTAGATCATGATCGATAAATGCGCCTGAATCTACCGCACCAACTACCGAAGCACACACACACACTGTACTACCGATCACTGTAGATAAGTGACCTACTAACTCACAGCGAGACCTCGCGGGGTATTTGGGATCGGGATATCCTGATATCGGGATATCGGGATATTGGGAGATTCGATACCTTTGTTGATATTTTACCGACAGTCAGAAATTATCTTACGTCAATAATTATCTGACGTCGGTACTGTTATAGATGGAGCCACAGTCGGATTCTATAGATCACGCTCGATATCCATGGTAAGGGAGACTTTATCATGATAAGACAGACATTTGCTTTGTTGCCATCGCTTTCGAATAGAGTGCGCCTCAGGAGGATTCGAAAGAATTCGAGATAAATACATTTGCTGTATAAAAACTTGTTTTTATTTTTTTAATATTACAGATAATGCATTTATTCTATAAAAACTCTTAACGGTAGATATATATCTTACATGTATTACATTTAACCTAAAAAATTCTTAACTATAGATCTTAAATATCTAACTATGAGATTGATGTTGATTAGATACAAATGTTTGATACACGTTTGATTGCATTACCACTTATTACATTATAATCAACTATTCGGTCATATAAGATTAAACAGTAGGCCGTGGTTCCCGCTGGAAAATTTGTCTTAGACTCAGATTCTAGACGAACATCTACTGGTGCTTGTTTTAATGCCTCATTCTGTTTTGAACAACCAATTATAATTAATGCAGCATACTTGATAAAGTTTTTTCGATGAAACCACAGTCGGATTCTATAGATCACGCTCGATATCCATGCTAAGGGCGACTCTATCATGGTAAGGCTGACATTATCATGATAAGACAGACTTTCGCTCTGCTGTCATCGCTTTCGGATAGAGTGCACCACAGGAGGATTCGAAAGAATTCGAGATAAATAGTGCATCAACTTATATTATTGATCTTAGCTGCATTTTTAACTTTAACTATTTTTACTCCCTCCAATTAGCAGATCTAATGCTAGACCAATATTTTTTTTCATTGGTTAAGTTAGTCCCCACTTTTTCTATCGATGGCCTATATAAACCAAGCTGTAACGAAGAGAATCATTCAAGTGTGAACCCCACGACAAGATGTATAAACAAAGGGTTAGTTTTCTATCGCTTCACTACATAGTGTAAACATATATATTTCATAGATTTCTATACCATTTTTTTTTTTAATTTTCAGATTTCGACGAACTGCTGGGATGAGCAACTCAAATATTGGCGAGACCCTCGCCGTCCGATTCTGGAAATGCCTTTACCGCCATTCGAGGAGACAAGGAAAAAATTAAAAGTGAGTATTTACTAATGAATTTCCAATTTTTAAATATTGCTATTAAATTTTAATTATTCTCTACTTCTTATTTTGCAGATACCATTCGAAATAGAGTATCAGGATGGGAAATTAAGGACACATCCATGGAAGGTGCTGACCACCAAGCCCGAGATCCCCTTGCTGATGAGGATGCTATTCGCGCCACCGCCACCACCTCCGCCAATGCCATCTCCTGAGCCAGCACCGATGCAGCAGGCTGCAGCACATAAGCCGGAGATATTCAATGCAATAATCGCGTTGGACTTGCTGCGAGTGCTGATGGAGTCGCCACCACCCCCGCCTGCGTCTCCTACGCCAACCACGATGCCCTCGCTGGAGATCGCGTTCGAGAGCATGCAGCAACCACCGCCACCTCCCGAGCTGGACCCGTTGGAGATGCTGATATCACCGTCGTCGTCTTCTGTACCAATCTCGATAACCGAGCTGGAGGTGATTGCACAGCAGCAGCAATCATTATCACTGCAACCGAACCTGGGGATGCCGCTGCTGCAAGATGATCTATATCTCACCAGCGAGGATGAAGATGGTGCTATGCTGCAGCATTCAACTGCGATGCCGAAGCCAGCGGTGACGAAGCCAGCGGTGATTGAAAAAAGAAATGTTTACGTTCCTCTTCGCCGTCAAGTGTCGGCAGTAAGCATTCAAGTGGAAGAGGCAACGGTTCGCAAGCGCACAAGACCTGCGCTTTGTTGTCCAAGGATTCGTCGCCCACTACAATCGGTGAATCGTCAACAGACGTTGCCGTCGCCGATGCTGCCAGCTATAGTTATCGAAGCTTCATCGAGTCAGCGGCGAGACAGTGTTGAGACAATCCCCCTACCACCGCTACCACAGCCACACTGCAAGAGGACTGCAGCAACCAAAGGGCCTGAGAACGTTCCCCCGCATCGCATGACGATGGTTATAGACCCGCGACCAATTGAACCATTGATGCGCAAACGTGCTCGGACTTACGCGCCGAAAGACCGATTTGGCACTATGAGAAAACAGTTTATGAATCGAATGAAAAGATTTTAATTTTTTATGTAAATATAATATTAGCGTCAAATTTTTATAGATAAAGTAAATTTAATATTAATATTTTGTAATCTAGTTTTTAATATTTCAACGCAATAAAAAAAAAGTGTTTAATTCTATACCTCAGCTTTTGTCATTATTAGATATTAATTAAAAAATAATATAGACCATTTAAAATTAGAAAATTTTTTTTTCTCAATTGCGAGCCAGAGAGCTTAGAGTCAGAGAGCCTAATGCTTCACACGTGTCATCTTTACAACCCTCTCAGCTAAGTCGACCGTCAACTGCCCTCTCTCCATTGCTGTCCAGAGAAGGGGTGTGCTGATGTTTTGGGCCCGTGGCGTTCCACACGGAGATTATTTTAAACATCTTTACTGAGTCGCGAAGGGGGATATATTGGGAGAACATCTGCACCAACAGAGATGCTCGATAATCCACAGGCGGTTATTGCGAGCACGTCTATACCGACCGAGATGTTTTGAAATCTAATCGATACCAGCAGAGAATTTATCATGGCTCGATATTAAATATCAGCTTCATTGAAACCACTGCTGATAATCGAACTTATAGAGTAGAGCAGTTATCCTGAGAACAGCGACTATAGTTAATTCGTCAATGATTTTTCGTCATAGTCTTTTAATTTCAGCTCGATTTCTAGTTCGGAAGAGAAGGAGGGGGCGGAGGGGGCGGAGGAGCAGTAATTAAAGAACAATTTTTTAACTTATAAAAATAACATAGAATTTTTTTATTGTCGAGTGTACAGGGCTCATGAGTAAGTATTTACAGTGAGAAATCACACTCGTCGTAGTAGCCTTTTAGAGTAGTTGTATCATTTATGATGCAGTTGACAGTTGAGTTTGCGATGATTCCACTAGATGACGCAACCGACGCCATCTGTTTGCGCAAGTCTAGAAGCCATGTTTTCATCATACACACGTTGTGAGCTGCGCAGTGGGGAGTCCAATTCATGATTGGATGATTCGTACATGTGATGTCAGTATTAGTTGGTAATGCTGCCAACGCGGGACATCCTAGGTCTTCAATATTGTAAACGTTTGGAAGAATCCTATCCAGCCAACGTTTCTTCTCTAAGCCCTTGGTATAAATCTTGCTCGCATCGCGTAGAAGACTGATAAGAGTCTCGCTGATTTCATCATATGGTATATCACCATTAACCCAGGGAATGCCATGATAATTTGCTTCTAGCCATCGATTTTCGCTCTTGTATTTGGCTGGCAGGAAACTCCATTTGTGTGGCGGTTCAAACAGATAGACTGATGGTAAGGAGTCATCTTCGAGAGGAATGACTGCCATCTCTTTGAATACGAATTCATTAAAAGGGCGCTTGAAGCCTTGGACGTCTACTATGTACTCCATGATGAATAAAGTGATGCCAACAGTCACGCTTCCAGCTCTTTTATACCCGTTTGTCGCCTCTACTGCGAGCTATTGTACAACCATGAACGATGGATACATTCGAGGATATCAACCAATCAGCAACGACTTTGTAGCCTTCCCACCACTTTTTTAGATTCAAACGCAGACATGAACAATGAATGTATTCATGAATATTGACCAATTAGCTACGAGTTCGATACATCTCAGTACTTTTCGTGGGGATAAATACAAGTTCTTCAGCAAGAGAGACTCATTCCGAAGCGACCGTTCAATTTACTCCAAAGTCACTCTCTCTTTAAAGCAAAGTATTTCGAAATACTTGGATCAGAATGGATCTCCAGGAGCGCAATGCAGTCATGAAGACGTGGGAGGATATCTTGGAGCTTCTTCAAACTCAAAAATCAGATGAGATCGCAGAGTGGATCAAACGGCTTGCTGCAGTCATCAAATCCATAGAAAAATTATTGGTGGGAGCCACAGTTGCCGAACGTCAGAAGTATCTGTTCATGATTGGTTTCCTGAAAGGTATTGAAATCAAACTAGAACGTTTGATAAAACAAGGTTCAGGCTTGCAGAGGACTGATGAAAAAGGAATCTTGGATCGAGTGAGATGGTCGAACCTACTATCGGCTTTCAATGAGCGCATCAAGACTGGAGTTATCACCAACTTAAAGCACATCGATATCAATCTATTCTTGGAAGATTGCTTAACACTTTTCCATGAAGAAATAAAAAGTATCATGAAGATTGAGAAGATGGCAGTCAAGGTATATGCAGTACTAGCAGCAAAATTTAAGGTAATGAAGAATGATGAAGAAATTGTTGAAATGAAGCACTTCAACACGAAGGCTGAAGCGATTTATCCAGCAACTTCAATCAAAGATTGGTTTACTGTCAACATCCAAGCATCGATTCAGAGAGAAATTGAAGAATTTGAGCTACAAGATTCCGGATGGACGCTGTATTCTATCGTCAATCTCACACTAAACATCAACATGTTGAATCCAATGCGAGGTAGCTCCTATATAGATCTCCCAATCGAGATTCAAAATAAGAATGCATGCGTCAACGTGAAAAATACTGACAACATGTGCTTCAAGTGGGCTGTACTATCAGCATTACATCCGGCAGTACATAATCCTAATCGAGTTTCTACATACGAGAGATATACGCATGAACTCAACTTCACTGGTATCGACTTTCCAGTGATGCCGCATCATTTCAGCAAATTTGAGAAGAATAATGGCATATCAATCAACGTCTACATTCTGAAGAAACGAATGAGAAAGTTCGTGACCACTCCTCTGCATGTAACGTCTACGAAAAAAACTCTGCATGTTAACCTTCTTCTCATGCAAGATCACTACGTGGATGAGGACGAAGAGCAAGAAAACGAAGATGCTAACAGCGTATACCAACTACCGAGATTCCATTACGTGTGGATCAAACACTTGTCTCGTTTAGTCTCGATACAGCTATCGAAACGTATTCACAAGCATCATATTTGCGATCGCTGCCTGCACTACTTTCGTAACGAAGGCAAGCTTACCGCACATGAAGAAGATTGCAGGAAGATAAACAAATGCAAGGTTATAGTGCCGTCAGTAAAGAAAAAAATGCTTCGCTTCAAAAATCATAGCAATAAAGAGAGAGTACCGTTTATTGTCTACGCGGACTTTGAATGCTTACTCAAACCGATCCGAGATGAAAACGCGTACCAAAAGCATGAGGCGTTCAGCATTGGGTATTACCTAAACTGCAGTTATGATATCTCGAAATCGAGCTACTGCAGCTACAGAGGTGTGAAGCCTGCGGAATGGTTCGTGAGGGAGCTGCAACAATTGGCCACGGACCTCGAAGAGCTGTACATGAATCCTAAGCCTATATCGAAGCTGTCATTCGAGCAGAGAACGCAGTTTCATATGGCAACTACGTGTCATATTTGTAACAGGAATTTATCCAGCAACGATCGAGTCCATGATCACTGCCATTTGACTGGACAGTATGTATTTTAGTAACCCTTTTTCATTCAAATAATAATAAAGCTTGAAAATACAATACATATTTATGTGCACCTAGATACAGAGGACCAGCACACAACGAGTGCAACTTACTTTATCAAGACTCACGAGTGATACCCGTGGTCTTCCACAACCTCACGGGATATGATTCACATTTTGTTATACGTGAAATCGTAACATGCTTCAATGGTCGCGTGGATATACTGGCACAAACGAAGGAACGTTACATCGCCTTTAAAAAGCACATTGATGGAAGCGATGTGAGTTTTCGATTCATCGACTCGTTCCGCTTTATGGCTTCATCGTTGGAAAAACTAGCTTCATACCTTACGGAATTGAAGATTGTTAGACGCGAATTTCCACAACTTCCCAATGATAAAATTGAGCTGCTATCGAGGAAAGGTGTCTTCCCATATGAATACGTTGACGCTGTGCAGAAACTGGATGAGTATAATCTTCCAACTAAAGAAGATTTCCATAGTACGCTGAATGACAGCGATATCACAGACGACGATTACGAGCACGCAAAGAGAGTGTGGCAAGAGTTCAACATTCATGACTTGGGCGAATATTCAGATCTCTATCTGAAAACTGATGTTCTCCTCTTAGCCGATATCTTTGAGAATTTTCGCGACAATTGCATCAGAGCGTATGATCTGGACCCTGCGCACTACTACACAACACCAGGATTCACGTGGGACGCCATGCTCAAGTTCACACAGATTGAGTTGGAGATTTTCACGGACTTGGAGATGCATCTGTTCGTTGAACGAGGAGTGAGGGGCGGCGTGAGTCAGTGCTGCAACCGTTATGCCAAAGCGAACAACAAGTATATGAGCAATTATGAGCCTCAAGAGCCCACCAAGTATCTCATGTACTTTGACGTCAACAATCTTTACGGTTGGGCGATGATGGAATCGCTCCCATATGGAGACTTCACATGGGTAGAAAATCCAGAAAATATTGATTTTCAAGCGATTGAGGACGATGCATTAGAAGGATACATCCTGGAAGTCGATCTGGATTATCCCGTGAGCCTTCATGATGCCCACCGAGACTTACCACTATGTCCTGAACACAAAAGTGCACCAGGTTCAACGCAGATCAAACTGATGACAACATTAGACTTCAAGAGCAACTACGTTATCCACTATCGGAATCTAAAACAGGCGCTCAAGTATGGTCTACAACTCAAACGTATTAATCGAGTGTTGAAGTTCAAACAGAGGCCGTGGTTAAAATCCTACATTGACTTAAATAGCGATATGCGGAAACAAGCAACGAATGATTTCGAGAAAAATCTCTTCAAGCTCATGAACAACGCAGTGTTTGGCAAGACGATGGAAAATGTTCGTAAACATGTGGATATAAAACTCGTCACACGCTGGGATGGACGTTATGGTGCTGAGGCCCTTATTGCGAGACCAACATTCCACAGCCGATCAATCTTTGAAGAGAACCTCATTGCTGTACAGCTTTTGAAGACAGAGGTATATCTCAACAAACCAATCTACATAGGGCTCTGTGTGCTGGACTTGTCGAAAGTGTTAGTCTACGATTTCCACTATGATTACATGAAAACGCAATTTGCCGATGATCACTGCAAGCTCTTGTATACCGACACCGACAGTCTACTCTATGAGATTCAGTGCCCTGACATATATGATATCATGAGACGTGATATCCGGAAATTCGATACCTCTGATTATCCAGCTGAGAATCAATTTGCACTACCTCAAGCAAATAAAAAAATCGTTGGATTGATGAAGGATGAGTGCAATGGGCAGATTATGACAGAATTCGTTGGTCTACGCAGCAAAATGTATAGTGTTCGAGTAAATGGCAATGATTATATGAAGAAGGTAAAAGGTGTGAAAACGGGCGTAGTGGAAGCAACCATAACCTTCAATGATTTCCATCAATGCCTTTTCGAGGGAACAACACAGTGTCGTGAGCAACGAGTCATAAGGTCACGCATGCACATTGTCTATACAGAGAAACAAGTAAAGCTCGCATTGAGTCCGCATGATGATAAACGATATTTATTTGTTGATACCATGGATACGCTGCCTTGGGGGCACTACAGGATACCGCAAGACATGTCGAAACCGACTTCAATCATGTCGTACCAACCTACTCCCTACTCTTGCATACACACCCCACTCTTACATACATACTCTAGTCATCCAATCAACGACTTCAATTTCCTTCTCCGCGACTGCCTGCTGTGGAAACCCAATCAGCGACACGAATCTCCTTCTCCATGGTAGATCGGTGGTGGGTGATACCACTATATGAAGAGTGTGACTGCAGCTAGTTCCATCAGATCTTCATCGTCAACTGTTCACAGCATCTACACGTTGATCCATTGATACCTTGGGGATACTAAAGGATACTAAAGGATACTAAAGGATACTAAAGAATACTTCAGAACCTGAACCAGTCTTGTATTGGAAGCAGTTCACAATCAACTCTATCAGACGGAACTCGCATCAAACACATTGGAACCTGTTGCTCATCAGTCCCACATATTCGTTGTCGTCGTCGTCAGACGAAACGTACATCAAACGTATAGCAGGCTAAAGAAATCTACGCCAATAATATTGGAACCTGTTGCTCGCCACTATCACATACGCGCGTCCATCTTCTACAGTCAACTTCATTGGGCATTCATGATGGATATTGATGCACTCAACAAACTCGCTGGTCAAGACGATTACCTCCCAACGGAAAGAATCATTGATCTACGAATCAACGAAATACATAAAGTCACCGATTTACGTCAAGTGACGACTAAATATGGTCAAAAAACTGTTGCCACTCTCAACAATGAATTCCAAATCTTTCTGCCTAAACGTGTTTCTGCGGCATTTGAGAAAGATCAGGCTCTATTCAGCCGCATGAAGGAAACGATCACACATGGTACATTGCATCTAAACTATATTGAAAAAGAGAAGAAAAATCAAATTGAATTGGTTATTTTGTAATGTGTTTATTTTATAATGAATAAAAAGATATTTTTTAATATACATAAATGTCGACTCATTATTTCATTCCTGTAGTTAATTCTGTGTTATTTATCCAACTATTATGTGAATTGGTAAATCCCAACCATTTGACATAAGCACGATTTCCATGTTTCTTGAGAATCTTCTCCACGAGATAGGTATCTGGATAATTAGCCTTCAGTAATTCTTCATTATAAAAACCACCAGCGATGGGTCTATCTTGGTAGTCCTTCAGCTTGTACGTTGCAGGTATCGTCCTCATTACTCGACTCACAGTGAAAATTTCCGTTGACCAATTGGGCGTGTAGCCTTTCTCGAAAACGTGTTTGTTCTTGCTCACTCGCACCTTGTCATCGATTTTGAATTTCACTACACAGTTTCTTCGTTCATTGGTAGTAGAAAAACGTTGAATTAGCGTTTCAACAGCGTCCGCTGTGACGTTCCTCGGTTTCATACTAATAGTTCGATGCTTCGTGTCATTGTATGTCGCCACGAGATCATCTAAAATGTCTATCCATTTGTAAGATCCGTGTAGACTAAATTTCATCCACATTTTATTCTTAAGGGTACGATTAAAGCGCTCCACTATAGATGCTTTAAGATTACTATATGTGGAATAGTGATTGATGTCATGACGTTTCATTAAATTCTGGAAAGTCTTATTATGAAATTCTTTACCTAGATCAGTCTGGAGATTGGTAGGTACTCGTCCATCTTGAAGAATTGAATCCATAGCTGCGGTAACATTCTGACCGGTTTTGCGCTTCACTGGAACAGCCCATGCAAACTTGGATAGTACATCGATTATTGTAAGCAGATATCTGTATCCTTTGTTTTCTCGAGCGTACGGCTGCATCTCAACAAGATCAGCTTGCCATGTCTCATCAATATCACGTATATCAAACTTGCGTCGTAAATAATTGCGACGCGCAGGCGTATGTAATTCTTCTACTAGTCTTCGATGCTCCATGTCGAGGAGTGTGCCTGATTCACGCTTCAAAGGCTTTAGTGTTACGGACTATCAAGTCTATATAACTCTAAAAATATTTATTTCAGTATTCTTTGATGGCTTGATCTTGAAGAATCTCTTGAGGAGTGTGCGCAAGCAAGGAACCAATAGCCTTTGCATTACGAACTGCTAATTCTAAAGTCGTAGCAATGTTTATCTCAATATGCTTTATTCGCTCTTTTACTTGCTCTTGAAAAACCTGTATTTTCAACTCTAAATCATCCAATTGCTCACGTTGATGAGTTGTAGCCTGAAGCAATGTACTTAACTCCTGTTGAATTAGTTGTCTAGCGAGATTCAAATTGACAGCATCATTTGGTTCACGTGATTCACCAACGTTGCTGAGTCTCCTATTTTCAATGTCGTAGTTTCCGCTTGCAGTGAGTTTGAAGCCAAACCCTGGTGGGCCCCGTGAGCCCTTAGTACATCCAAAATACCGTCCGAACACGTCGACGCTCATTATTCAACTGAGTATATTCACGCATGTGTCACTGCTAATAAACGATTCCTGCTTCACGCAATTCCTCAATGAGTGAAACGATTTCATTCGTATGACTGGGGTTGCCTGCTGAACTTTCAGCTAGCAATAAACGTAATCGATCTACCAGCTCATTGGGGTTATCCCAATACACATAATCCATTCGTGTATCTCGTCGTGCAATCTTGTATTGTGGTAATGAACCACCAGTAGATTGTCTCTTTCGAGTTGATGTAGAAGCACCAATTATTGGAGCTATATAGGATTTATATTTTTTACTGTTTTGTCTGTGGACTAACTCATCAGAATTATAGTGTTTTTTGTGTGCATTTGTTCTCAGCACAATTTTCCCATAATTGTTTACATCTTCATTGCTTATGAAATTCAGATTGGGATCTTTTCTGAACAGCAGTTCAAGCAAACCAATGGTCTTATCATACTTGTTGTTGGTGTCATCATTAATAATAACGTATTCGTTACCAAAACTTACGGTGGAATCGCCAATCATAAGTGTGCCATCTGGCAGCTTTCGAACTCCATAAGTCATATCGAGATACTTTTTACGATTTTTATCGAGTAAGTTCAAATATTTCTCAATAGCTGAATATGGTTGGTCAGATTTTTTCTTTGTTGATGCTTTCACATCATCATCATCATCATCGTCATCATCATCATCATCATCATCATCATTATCTGTGAATGCAGTTTTAAATGAATTATCCTGCTCTTCATTTTGAGATGTATCTTCCTCGCCCTCCTCCTTCTCATCCTTCTCTTTCTTGGGAATCCAGTTTTTTTTTATTTCATACGTATTTGTGTCAGTAGCACTAACAAGTTTTTTAAGCGGCTTCACGATTGGTTTGAATGTTTCATCCCAAGCTTTTTCCATAATCTGCTTACCAGCTTTTAAAAGCTTGTATTTATGTTTAATAGCATTTCTAACTTTTTCTACTTGACAAAGTGTCTTTCTCTCGCGACGAAATTCGTCAGCGATGTTATCGCTTCGACTGCTCATGATGATCTGATTAAGATTTACTCTTTACGCATGATATATTTGTAGCAAAGCAGTCAAAACCTTTCCTGTATCTACCACAGTCGAGCCCTTGACGATCTTTATCAATTACTAGGAACCCATGATTGGTATCATTCCAACATTTCGAGCATAAGTCTTTAAACTGCGAGTACGTCATGTCAGTATTTACGTGATCATCATAAACATGCTTGAGATTAATATCATCCTGCCGAAAGATTACAAGCATGTTAACGTTATCACGTACTAAATGCTTAGGTATTTGTGCATACGACTGACACAAGTAGAAGCAGTCAATATTCTTATGTCTACCCATACAGTAAAAGGCTCTAACATTATCTTGTTTCTCGCAGGCTATATCATCAAATATCATGATTGAATTAATATTAGCTTCTTCGGGTGATACTACTTGATCATGTTCACCAAAGGCAAAAAATCCAATACCCTTCATAGGCTGCAGAAGTTTTTCGAGAAACTTATTCTTTGGTTGATTCAATGATTTCGAGTATATGTATACATTTTCAAATCTCAATCCATTTGGATGTGTAATCAGAGTAAGCAATGCATTGGTCTTTCCACAATTTGATGGACCACAAAAAACTGCTCGGATACTGTTGGGTAATAGTGGACCATGACGTGTGCATACTTTTTTCCTTTCAGCTAGCCTATCAAAATTCATTACCGGCAGCGAGAGCGGTTGCTCTCTGAAATCCATGTTGGCAGCGACTGATGGTTTAGAGTATAAATACTGTGCTTATATACTCCGAATCTCATTCGTTCACTGCTCTTTCTAGTGTAAGCATCATGCCTAAACGTTGCGGTCTGCTGAATAAAGTCCTCAACAAACTACCTATCGTGCTTCATTTACCAGGCTATCAATACTGTGGACCAGGCACAAAACTAGCGGAACGTCTTGCTCGTGGTGATCCTGGGATAAATCCTCTAGACGCAGCCTGCAAGGAACACGATATCGCATACTCACAGAATCGTGAAAACATTGCGGATCGCAACAAGGCCGATAAAATTTTAGTTGACAAGGCTTGGCATCGCGTATTTTCAAACGACGCTCGTGTAAGTGAAAAGGTTGCAGCCTACGCTGTTACAAACGCTATGAAAATAAAGGCTAAGCTTGGCATGGGTATAAATAAGAGGAAGAGAAAGACCAAACCTCCAACCACGCTTTCCAAGATAATAAAAGCTGCCACAAAATCGACTGGTTCTAACACACAAGAAATTATTCGATCGGCGCTAAAGAGTGCTCGTGCTGCTGTCAAGACAGCTGGTGGGAAAAAAAATGTACGCGCGCCTCGTATTCTGCCAGTACCGAAAAAAGTTGGAGGATTTTTGCCTCTTCTTATTCCACTATTTGCTGGATTAAGTGCAACTGGCGCATTGGCTGGTGGTGCTGCTGGAATAGTAAAAGCCGTAAATGATGCGAAAGCTGCAACACAGCAATTAGCGGAAAGTCAAAGGCATAATAAGACGGTTGAGGCTATCGCGCTAGGTAAAGGTCTCTATCTCAAGCCACACAAAACTGGATTTGGTTTCCATTTCGGAGCAAATAAAAAAAAAAAAAAACTTCAAAGTAAGACTGCCAAACCGTGCTCTGACAGACACTGATCTACTTAAATATGCACGTGAAATTCCTAATTTTCGTGGTGTATTTATGAGGAACGACTTACCATCAGATGCACCGCATTATCGTGAATCTGGAATAATTAATCTCGACGATAAAGATGGACCAGGTACTCATTGGGTGGCTTATCGGAAAAATGGTCGAAATGTTGATTACTTTGATAGTTTTGGTGATCTTCAGCCTCCCCACGATCTAATGGATTATCTCGGCCTCGATAATGTTATCAAGTATAATCATAAGAGATATCAAAATTTTGATACATATGAGTGTGGGCATCTATGCCTAAAATTCTTATATAAGGATCTGTAAGTGATGCTTATTGTATCAGTCTAGTGTGAACCATCATGGGAGATTCATTGACTCTCAGTTTATCTGGAACAACATCTATATTAGAGGCACAATACTTTCCGCCAATTGAGCTCTCACCTAGCAAGAACTATCACCTTGGGCTAGTGGAATTACTATCTTTTAATTCTATACCCAACGTCGATACTGGGAAAAACAAGATCTATGTGGGTAAAGAAGTGATTGTGTTACCTACAGGAAGTTACGAGATTGAAGACATTGATGTGTACTTGCAAGAACAGCTTGCATCTAAACATATTACCATTAGTTTGAAGCCTAATAACAATACTCTACGAAGCGTGATAAAGTGTAGTGAAAACATTGATTTTCGTCCACAAGACTCGATTGCTAGACTACTTGGTTTTACACATCGAGAGTTACCCGCTCATATCTCTCATAGCTCGGAATTACCGGTTGCTATTCTGAAAATCAATGCATTGCGAGTTGAGTGCAATATTACTTCGGGAGCATACATCAATGAGCATAAAGTTCATACGATCCATGAATTCTTCCCGGCAGTGCCACCGGGGTATAAGATCATTGAAGTTCCATCACACGTCATTTACCTTCCAATAGCCGTGAGGATCATTGATCATCTGCAATTACGCATAGTCGATCAAGACGGAGAACTAGTTAATTTTCGCGGTGAAGTTATCACCATTAGACTACACATTAAAGAAGCCAAATAGCTAATCATGGGAATCATCTTCAATAATAATAATAATAACAATAATAATGCCAATAACGTGACGCAGGCATATAAAAGAGGACTAAAATGTCATCGAGTAACCAGTCACGCTCGAGCCCCCAAGACGATCACACGTCGCAACGCTCAATTCCTAAAAAGTCTAGGGCTTCGAGTTATTGTTGGTGGCAGAAAATAACGTGCGTAATATTTTGCTGCAATGGAAGGAGCGTTACACGTGCAATCAGCCGTCGCATTCGACGAATCCGTAGCGCATTATGAGATACATGCACATCAACCTTATACATCAACCTTCAATAACAGTGATGAAATCCGCATATCCATTCAACATCAAGATCTATGCCTCTTGCCCTCACGAAGTACTCTACATGTGTGTGGTAAATTGTCGAAAGCGACCGGTGCTGCTGTGGTAGCAACGAAGCTGGTGAACAATGCTATTTTACATCTGTTTGAGGAAATTCGCTACGAGATCAATGCCATTGAGATTGATAGATGTAAGAATGTTGGTATAACTAGCCTCATGAAAGGCTACACATCCTTCAATCCTGGTGGAAGCGCAATGATTGAAAATGCTGGCTGGCTTGACGTTGAGGAAACCAAACAGCTCACTAATGATACTGGCCACTTTGATGTTTGTATCCCACTCTCCATGATACTTGGATTTGCTGAAGACTATCAGAAAATCATTATCAATATAAAACATGAGCTCATTCTCACGAGATTACGAACGGATACTGACGCAGTTGTGCAGACTCCTCTTGCAGCTGGCGGTTACGAGGATTTCAAGATTGAGCTTACACGAATTGAGTGGTTGATGCCATATGTGATGTTGTCAGACAAGTATAAAATACGTTTATATAGTCAGATTAAACGAGACATCACTATGAGTTTTCGCACTTGGGAAATGTATGAGTATCCCCTGCTTCCAAGCACAACGAAACATAAATGGACAGTCGAAACATCGAATCAATTGGAAAAGCCTCGTTTTGTAATTGTAGCTTTCCAAACCAATCGGAGAATGATTAAAAATGCAAATGCTAGTTACTTCGATCACTGCAACATTGGCAATGTGAAGCTATTTCTTAACTCACAACATTATCCATACGGTAACCTCAATCTTGATGTAAATCACAATCAATACTCTGTATTGTACAACATGTATGCCAATTTTCAAGCCATATACTACAACAGAGATCGAGAACCCCTGCTAACAAGGAAAAACTTTATCGAGTATGCTCCATTAATTGTAATTGATTGCTCAAAACAGAACGAGGCATTAAAACAAGCGCCAGTAGATGTCCGTCTAGAATTTGAGTCTAAGACAAATTTTCCAGCGGGAACTACGGCCTACTGTTTAATCTTACATGATCGAATGGTTGATTATAATGTAATAAGTGGTGATGTAACCAAACGTGTATAAAACATTTGTATCCCAATCAGCATCAATCTCATAGTTAGATATTTAAGATCTATAGTTAAGAATTTTTAGACTAAATGTATTATCTGTAAGATATATATATATTAATCTACCGTTAAGAGTTTTTATTAGATTAAATGCATTATCTGTAACATTAAAAAATAAAAACAAGTTTTTATACAGCAAATGTATTTATCTCGAATTCTTTCGAATCCTCCTGAGGCGCACTCTATTCGAAAGCGATGGCAACAAAGCAAATGTCTGTCTTATCATGATAAAGTCTCCCTTACCATGGATATCGAGCGTGATCTATAGAATCCGACTGTGGCTCCATCTATAACAGTACCGACGTCAGATAATTATTGACGTAAGATAAATTCTGACTGTCGGTAAAATATCAACAAAGGTATCGAATCTCCCAATATCCCGATATCCCGATATCAGGATATCCCGATCCCAAATACCCCGCGAGGTCTCGCTGTGAGTTAGTAGGTCACTTATCTACAGTGATCGGTAGTACAGTGTGTGTGTGTGCTTCGGTAGTTGGTGCGGTAGATTCAGGCGCATTTATCGATCATGATCTAGTAGTGAGTTACCGCACTGTAGGGGAGGCTCGGTCAGTACACGACTACAGTAAGTATACATAGAACGTTGCGCGCCATCTAACTGGATACCATGTAACCATTATGGAAATATTGATCTTGATCTATCCGACTGTAGCACCATCTAGCAGACAACAATTTCGACATAAGGTAATTATCGACAGGCGGTCATTACCGTCTGTGGGTAAAGTAGGTTTCTAGGATAATTACCGACTGAGCACAGGTAAATTTACACCTGCCCAGGTGGTGTGCTGGAACCGGCCTAGCTTATCTACTAATAATTTTATGCCGACATCAGCACATTTTTCGCTTATCCGGTAAAATCCACCATTACCTGTCGAAAGGCATCAATTTCAAGGACATTATCATATTCCGCGTAGACTACACAATTTATCGTTGAAGCAAGCGCATCCTCAACTCGTACCTCTATTCTCACGCTACCGTGCTTTATTAAATTCCAATGTGTATTGCTGTTCACCGAAAGATCGGGTGTCAAATCAAAAGCAAACAGACAGTATCCATCGCGATAATTATCGCGATCGATCGAATTACCGTCGTTCAAGAAATGTATTCCAGTTCCCGAAAACAACGTTTGAAAAGCATCCACATATAGATGATTTTTCGTAAAATCAGGTTGTAACGGTTTCGAAGGTATTTGAGCACCATCTACATACAACGAGAGATAATTTATCTTGTAATTTTGGAAATTGAACGGATTCATACTGAAGTCACCGTTAAACGCTTTGTTATCGACAAAACCGATAATTGTACGCTTCGGCAACTGACCTAACACGATATTATCGATGGTCTCTCCATGAACACCCGAGTGTATTGAAACGGCTTTTACCTCGACTCTCGTAAGAGGATATTTAGCCGTAAATTTTGGAAGAGTTCTAGCATGTGAGAGCAACACACCAGGAGCTATTTTTGTTCTACGAACGAGAAGCGATGCCTCGAGAATCTTTAAGCCGCATTGACCATTCTTTGTATCACCCACAAGACAAAATGAATCTCTAGACCGAACCAGCCGTAGGCGCATCTCGACACCGTTTAATAGGAACCGCTCCTGATTGAATATATCGCAATGCAGATGACCGAGCAAGTCTACAGTTTTTTCGACATTTAAAAATTGTTTTCTCTTCACAAGACCCGTATTTTCCGATGTTATATCATCTATTTTTCCAGGTGTATCGTCGTACCAGAGAACGCTCGTGAGATGCGAATTTTTTGCTGCTGGACCGTAATTCAAAAGTGTTTCTATGTACGCTCGATAAGCGTAGGCATTATTTGGAGGTGAAACTAATTTTTGATTCAGGTATACATCCACCTGATTAAACATAGAATGCAAGAGATTGTTTACAGGGCCGGCACTTACTTTCGACGATGTGCCCGCGGCATTTTCCGTAATGGTAGGAGATGTTATTTTCACTCTCAGACTAAGCATAGTATGCGCGAGATCGATATACTCATCACCCTGTCCGGGAATAACAAATTCAATCGGTGAATCATCTGTTAGCGAAGATATTGGTTTGTAATACACCCAATTGGAGCCTTCGATAGTAGTTTGCGTCGGTGGGAGTGAAAATAATTCAAGTTCCGATTTAAGACACTCGCACGAGTGCGCATGTAGAAAAGCCATCTTGTTTCAGCTATCCAAAAATATCTGCAACTGTTCGTTGACAAAGTCTTCTTCTTCTTATTGTTCTTATTATCCTTCTTCTTCTTTATTGTTTTTCTCTTTATTACACTTTTATTTTTACGAGAGATACGTCGTGGTTTACGTTCGTTCGATGAATGAGGAGTACGTGAAATTTTGCGCTTTTTATAACCAGACCCCCGCATGACAGTGTCAATTTTTTCAGAGGCTTTGCGTTTGAGATTACTGCCTGATTCTCGCGCTCTCTCGCGAATAGCATCTTTCACAGCTATATTTCTATCGAGGATATCACCGGCTACGTTTACACCAGCGCGCAACGCCTCTTTTCCAACTGCTTTAGCGCCCTTCTTTAAACGTGGTAACACTCGACGAAACAGGCCCCCGAGAAAGCTACCGATACCGTGTCCTCGCTGATTAGGTGTTCCGATATAAACATGGCTAATACCACCGGACCCGCGACGACCCCATCCGTGCTGCACACTGTCAATATCCATCCATAGTGGTGTAATCAATCGTGGGACCTTTTGAAATGTAGTGTCACAGTCAACGTTCCCTGCTCGAATGGTATAGGATCCCCAAATTCGTCTCTTATATCGATCTCGATAGTGTGTAAATTATTGCGCAAGAGAGGTATATATCGTGGCGTTGAAAACGATTTAATTTTTATCGAACCATACGGACAGTCATCAGTATCAATGGGAACAACTCGTAAGAGGTGTACAAGAGTGTTTGTACATCGCCTGTAATATAGCTCTCGCAGATATCTGTGTATAAAAACATGCTGCCCGGTATAGCACCGGTGAGAGATGCAGGCCTCGACCCCGTGTATTCGCAATGCGGTTCTATCATTACGGGCCTACAAGCCTCTTCCGAGAATCCTAGTAGCCTTGCGATAGCGGGCGATACGCAAAAGTCGTGGTAGCGTAGATCGTCGCATACGCGTGCCACTTCGACCTGCCCGCTCGGAAGCGATTTAAAGCGCAAATGATCGGCCACGTGAGGTAACTGATTTATACTCTCCAAAAGAGCGTCTATAGAGCGATATACACCAGGTGCTACTTGGTCTCTATCAGCGCTCTTCCGTGTTAAAAGATTTAAACCCGATAAATCATAATCACCATCCTCAAAAGTTACGAGATTTTCTACAGTAGGAACATGTAAAAGAGTCATCGGATAAGCAATTTCCACAAGAGAAACAGACCATTCTCCGTGCAGGCGTATCTGACGCGGTAGTTTTGTAATAAATTTCGTCGTCGTATTATCCGGAAAATACTGCATACTACTGTTGCTCGGTAGTACGACAAAGAAAGAGCTATCCTTGGAGCTCATATTTATCACGGACGATGATCCCGAGCGTTCTTCTTCTTCTTCTTTGTCCTCTTCTTCTCTTTCGTCTTCTCAGATGACGGAGGCACTCGTACTCGTGATAATTCTGCTTCGTAGAAAATACCGTCGATAGTCTCGTTATTCAGATCGTGTAAAATATACACGAATGGTTCTCGATTCACCGATATTCGTTGAATCTTTAATAATTCGTTACTCCAACCACGCTCATATCCTTTCACGAAAGCTGCTTTAGCTGTACTGATACGTACCAAGTCACCGACGCTATATTTAGGCTTTTTAATTTTTTTCGCGTTACGCTCGTAACGCCGTGCTAAACTGTCTCGGGCTATAGAGGCATTTTCGAGGGTTACTTCGCTCGGAGGAATACGCGTACCGCTGTGTCTAGTGTGATTATAAGCATATAAAAAATTTTGTAAAACATCGATGTAACGCTTATTTCGCGTGTATGTAAAGTAGCGCCACATTCGCTCTTTTATTGTTCGATTAAAGCGTTCGGCAATCGAGGCTTTTATATCCGGGTTACGAGCAGCGCGAACATCGATATACTTTTTCTTGAGAATTTGCTGAAAAGGTGCGCCGATAAATTCTTCGCCTCGATCAGTTTCCAATTGTTGCGGGCGACGATTGTTACTGCGCGCGAGTATGCGTGTGAGACCGCGGGCCACGTTTGCGCTCGTTTTGTCACGCAAAGCCTCGACCCACGTGTATTTGCTTAACACACCGATAACAACAAGCAGATACGCGTACCTATCGTTGTACGTGGCTATCGAGCGAAGATCAGCTAAATCAGCCTCCCATACATCGTATATATTACTCACGCTATACGTACGACGGGGAAATCGTCGTCGTACGAGGCGATGCATGTTATATGAATCCTGTGTCTCGAGCCATGGTAAAACATTTTTTCGCGCTACTCTTCGATCCACCTGGGCCAAATTTTTTGCTCGAGAATAGGAAGCAGCATGAGTGGTGTCATAATAGATTTTTTGAAGAATTTTCATAATTTTAGCGATGACCAGTTAAATGGATTCTTTTTCTTTTTCTTTTCTAACTGTGCGGGGGGTCGATATTCTGCTTGTGCGAAGTTTTGCAATTGTTTGTCCTCTTCTTCATTCCCCTCCTCCCCCTCGATGATGTCGTTTTCAGCCGTGAGCATTAAATCTCTGTTTGAATGTGCGGTCTCGGCCTCGTCGTCGTTGTTGTTGTTGTTGCTACCGTTGCTGCTGTTGCTGCTGCTACTATCGTTTTCGCGCGGTAAAATAAGACGCCGCTGTGGTGTCGAGGATGATGTAGGTGTAGGCTCGTGTAGTAACGCGGGATTACCGATAAATTCACGCGGCATCTGTATCGCTCGCAGGAGTTTTGCAAAGTGAGATCGTCCGATGGGTTTCTCGCGTTTTCTAGCTCGCATAGCATCGTTAACAAGATCAACGATATTGAAATTTGAAATTCTTCTGCCGTCTATGGAAACAACGCCGTTACGATCCCATGTCATTTTTTTACCAACGGCGCTGCGATGCAAATTGCGGAGCAACGATATTGCTTTAGATTTAAATTTTTTTGGTACGCTATCGATAATTAGTGTGTCATTGAGCCGAGATTTAACTTTGTTCATTAAAACGTCGTCGGATTTATTCTCGTGGCTATCGAGTATTGCTACTTTTCGTTTTGATGAAATATTCGGTACGGCATTATCGTACTCGACCATGTGAAGATAACGCTGTAAAACCTGTTGGTACGCTATCCACTTCTCTCTCTCGCTCTTGTACGCGTGAGAGTTTAGAATTTCACAAAGCTCAGAGTCGAGGCGCGATAATGGCGTACCGGTAGTCTGTCCGGAAGGCAACGGGTCTGCACTAGTAGTAGTAGTAGTAGTAGCAGCAGCAGTAGTGGCGAGTCCAGCGAGACGATGTATGGTATCATGAGGAATAAGTACCATCTTTCTGGCATATTCCATGTCTCGCGTAGGCCAAGACAGGCGCAAGAAGCAACTTGAGAAATCCGACACAGTGCTCGACAATGATCTTCCTCTTACCGCTCCAATTTCCCCTTTTGGCGGCTAGTCGTCGAAGAATTGTCGCGTGCCTCCGAAGATGATTCTTTTGCACGTTGTTCAGACTTACGTTTCCCTGTAAAACGTTTAGAGCACACTCGCATATATAGCGTACAAGCGCTACATCTGCTTTGCGCAAAATTGTACGTCGTTGCTCTTGCTTCAGATAACACAACGCTTGCAATATAATTATCTGCTTTTTATCGAGAGGTCCGTGCAACGCCATTACAAGCGCATTACTGGTACATCGCGCGACGCATCGCGAACTTTTATTGCTTTTTGAGGCACGTAAACGTAATGGTATTGGTCATCGAGAAATATACAGGCGCGAAATCGACAATTATCAGGCGTCGATTGTTTCAGGTCGAATAATAGATAGCCGTGCGGTGCGGCTGTTGCATCCAAATATACTTCCTGCAAAAATCGCGGATTCTCGGGACATACCTGGCGGGCTAGGTGCTGAATTTGCGCGCGATCTCGCGGATTTTTGAAGACAACGATATAATTAGCGTTTAAGGAGTCATCGCGCTGCCCGTGACTCTGATGGAAGAGATTTTGCGTGATGAAAATGACACTAAGATTTTTATGATGGCTACCCTTGGTGAAAAGATCGACCACAGTATTGTGGATGCCTCGCGCATTAGATCGTCAATTACCACAAGTGTAGGTCTTGCGTCATTCGAGTAGTCTACTGCTTGCGGTAAACCCTCGTGAAATTCGATTTTATCACCGTACTCTGAATACCCGGACTGCCACTCTGAGTAATAAAAAAGTATACGCTCGAACGGGACATCCGTCATTTCGCGCATGTATTTAAAGAATTTTTTTACAAAATATGTTTTACCACATCCCGTAGGACCGCTTATCACAGCTGTCCACGGATGTTTCCAACGTGTATCCATATCGACGAGTGTCTATCAAAATCAATCAGCAGACTCTTAAATAAGCTTATACCGCGGCTGCGGCTGCGGCGGCGGCGGCGGCGACCCCGCGGCATCAGCTATTTTCGCGGCCTTAAAGAGCTGATAAGACGTGGCGCGCCTGCACTAGCTGATGAGGCGCGGGCCCGCGGTATAAGCTGGTGTTTACGCTGTGTGTAAATTAAATAACGATAATTTTTATATTTCTCACAAATAAAGCAATATTTTTATTTCACTATGCATACATCTCTATATGCAAATTTTACGAATCATCAAATTCTAAACAGCAATATTATATCCACGGATGTAGCACGAGAAAGTCAGAACAAAAGGAAACACTCGATAAGAAAGACGGGACAAAAGGAATCAACGATGAGAAAGTCAGAACAAATGGGAACGGTAGAGAGATAGCAGCTACTGCTACGAATAGCAGCACAAAAAGAACGATCCGATAACGGTTTTATACATAATAAATCAATTTTTTTCAATGTATTGTACACAGTAAATATGATACATGAAATTAGACAAAAAGATTATTTTTAAATATCGCGAATTCAACCGTAAAACTATATACTTTTTTGCGTTATACTAATTAGCGTATTTCACAATAGCCATACGGTACAGTAGAGTACAGCCCGTGCCGTTTTCGCTTCGTGTTAACAGGTTCGCATGATTTCGTTTCTTTACGCGTTACTACATGATGAAATTCCGTACGTCGAATAGCGTCGAATTTTAAAATAATATGTACGCTCCTTGCTCCTGTCACGAAAGATCGTAATGCGTTATAATTTACGTGACGGCTATTCGCAAAGTTTAGCGTAATACCCTTCACTTTACATTTTTCAATAATCGTACCGTCGGGCTTACGAACAAGGTATGCGTAAAATTTTGGTCCACCCGAAACGGACGAAGTTATATAACTACTAGGCCCGTATTCACTTAATTCATCCGTAAGATCTCCTAGAAATTGACCGATTGGCGGCGCATACTCGTTACCACCGGGGTGGCTCACGTAAATACAGGAGTCCGTATCGCAGTACAATATTCGTCGCCTGAGCCCCTCAAGATAACTGTATAATTTTAGGCGTGCCTGTGCCGTCTTGTATGCTGCAATCACGGCGTTTGATGTCGGTGATGGTTGGATAGCATCGCGGTTACTCACATAGTTTACATACATAATCTTGCGATTAACCGGTAGCATCCCCGTCACCTCAATCTCCGGACTCGTTAGTAAATTCATTAGCTCCGCGCGCGTGAAAACGATAACGGTTTTCGTGAGATTCTCTCGTTGACCAAACTTTCCCCAGAATGAATTAAGAGCCAATTTCGCTAGTGAACGTAAACCCGGATTTGGCTGCAAAGCACTTCGCTCGAGATATACACCCTCAGACTCCTTGTACAATGCTATAAAACGCTCTATTGCTTCCTCGTCATCGTTACACTCTGTTGGCGGACCACTCGCCTCCTGTTTTATTTTTAGGAATGTATCGATGTACTCGGCAAAATGACCGCCTCGTCGCGTTGTCGAGTCATACTGCGTAACAACGTATTGCCAAATTTCATAGATACGCGTCACTTTATATCCGAGCGACACAGCTTTTCTCAGTTCGTCCACGACCCATGTGCCGTCAAACGCTCGCTCAGTCGTGTCATCGTGTGTACAAACCTCGGATGTGTCCATATCTGTACAGCACGTTCTACACAGGGGGAACAGTAGTTTCCCATGCATGCGAACAGGCAGTACGGGTATATACAAATCGCGCGGTGCTAGCACGGTACACTTCACGAGACCCTCGACGACACTTAGATCCTTTTCAAGTCCTACGAGTTCTCGACACTCGTTACCTACGTACAATTTCGGGTGTCCAACGGGATATTTTCCATTCTTACATACCCACGGATACAGCGAGCAAACATCCACATAGCGTATCTGCTCCCCATTCGCGACGTCGTACAAGCTTACAAAATTTTCCGTTCGACCGCCAAAGAATGCATCGCGAGGTTCGAGAGGCGCCTGCTTGACCATGGCGTGATTTTTCACGTATATCGACATTTCTTCGTTATTCTCGAGTAATCTGTCAAAATCGCATTCCCATATTTCGGTTAGAGTGTACCATTTCGATCTGATTCGCCCGGAAATAAGAACGGTACGCTCGTATCGCTCATCCATTGTATCGCCGAATTTAGTTCGAGCATCTCTATTCACGCGATAACATCGCGGACAACCGTGCCAAAAGCAGCCGTGAAATTGAAGAACGTGATGGACCCCCGCATCTACGTAGTAACCGTCCACAGCCGGTAGGCCGGCCGGAGGGCGATACTCTCTCGTGCGTCCAGCATGAGCGATAACGCAGTTGAGCTCACGCTCGAGCCATACGAGCCATACGACGGCCTTGCGCGATTACTTATCGCCCCAGCGATATCCTCCTGGTGGTAACACCGCAATGCGATTTTTCTGTAGAAAATTCTTTCGAAATACTCTCATACATGCTGATGCTATCGTGCATGCTTCTGTAAAGGTGCACACGCTCCCGCAACGTATAAGTAACTCTCGAAAAGCTAAACACGCTCGTCTCAAAACCGTAACATCTGTACGACAATATTGCACAAATTGCATCGCAAAATCAATTTTATAATCTAGGCGACTCGATTCTTCCTCATACCATTTTAAAAAGCGATCGCGATCCGCTGAGAACATGGTATCGGGTGAGTAAAAATGCAAAGCCGGCAGAGGACCTGAGTAATTCTGATATTCCGGTGTGTTGAATAAATGGGGAAATGTACCTTTTGCCACCTCATCAGCGAAACCAAAGGCCTTAGGTAAAGCGCTAAGAGCCATGGGTAAATAGTTTAGACTATCGAGAAAAACGACATCGCCAATTTTCATCGAGACAATCTTCGTACCATTCATAATCAGAGAGGGCAGCTGTGTTTTTTGCACCTCGATTAAATACCGTAGAATAAATTGTGCGTCGAAACCTCTAGCATTATAGGCGATGCAGATGGTCTTTTTAAATTTTTGCGATAATGCCAATTTTACGAGATCCCCAACAGGATCATCGATAAACACGAATTCACGTTTACCACAGTTAACACAATCGGTCTCTATATCTGTGATATCCAGACATGCCATACATACGCATTGTGCGACACATAAATTAGGCTCGTGAATTCGTGTCGATTTATCATCATGCAATTGCTCGTGTTGCTGCGTCTCAAAATCATAAAATAAAAATCTCGTGGAAGACTTGTCTTTTTCTTCTCCTTTTGCGCATCTGATTTCTTAAAAGGTGCTATAAAACATGCATCCGTAGTTGGCCGCGTTTGTTTGCATGTAGTACAAAACGATATACCACATACATGCATCTTTTTATCTGTGGTTTTAATCATACGCGAGCAGCCTCTACAGATTTTCAATGCGTAACAGACGCTGTACCGTCTATATTTACGAGACGTGATACCCGCGGAGCCCTCACTCTTGTGATGAGGGAGGCAAAAAGCACCAAAGAACGAACGATTACAGTCTGCGCAATACTCCGGCTGAGAGTCTCTATTACCGTTGCAATAAGTGGATTTACATCGAGCACATTGATAGCTACATCGATGCTCGAGTACTCGAATATACTTGGAATTACATTGCGTGCAGAACCCCCGACTACCTAGCGCACCGGCGAGATTTAATATCGGTTGATAGTGATGAGAACGCTCGTAATAGAGAATAAAGAGTGTATGATTAATTTTACCTGTTGCGTTGAGTACGTATTTTCGCCCATCGTACAGAGCCGGAACGCGCTTTCCGAAGGTGAGAAATTCATAAACAACAATCGCTATACCCTCGAGAACCAAGTACTCCTGAAAGAGCTGAATTTCGCACGCACTACACCCCCTAGACGGTGTCGTTACCCCTGCATTACGTGTGAGCTCTATCGCTGCTGTATATTGCGCACCTGGAAGCCCGTTCCGAATTTGACACCATCATCTGTGTAGCACACCCGCACGTATTTGACCGCGTTCGGCATGCGCTCGGGCAGTGACAAGGGATCGTTGTAGACACAAATTATCGCGATTACTTATGCGTAAAATTGACTTTTTTGCTATAGACTCGTGTGTAAGCCTAGTGCCCACACCAGCTCCTTCGACGCCTCGTACTATACATGTCGTCATTCTACATGTACCAGCGTCTATTCGAAATTCGCGCGCGCTCTGAGATACACTATTAATTAGTCGCCATATATCATCGGGAACGATGTCACGAGCTGGTCGAAATGATAACCATACGGGTCCTTGCGCAAAAGACGGTACGCTCAGAGTCATACCCACATAATCATGTCCTTCGCACGATTCTGTATAACGTGTGAGAACATCTCGTACGCCTCCCTCGAACCATGTCAGATGATCGATACTAACCGGTGGCTGACGAAAATAAAAATCTGTCTCTCGACACTGCATCCTAAAGCGTGAAAAATAACGTCTCTGCTCATTGTCGATACCGATACGTTCACCAGGAGGCAAAATATCACCACCCCGTGCAGCAGTTCTTCCATCGCCAGTCTGTCCACCTGCAGGCATAATTAAACCATTTATTAGAATTTTTATTTAATTTACTTTAAATTTTTGTTTGTCGCTGGCTATATACTATGCATATAATTCGTGTAACGTAAGAATTACAAACTTATATTTGCTTCTAGTCCTCGAATCCGTCGACTGCACCCGGGAACCGCCGACGCATTTCGTAAACCAACTCGATTGTCGGCGGTCTCGGCACAGTGAATCGTGCAAAGCGAAAAACGTTTGGGTTCGTCTCGTACCCTGCTTTTTCATTTTACTATCATTATCCGCGTCATTTTTTTATTTTTGTCAGCGTAGTTGTATTATTAAAAGCTTACCTGAATCTACAGGGTCTTCCTCCTCTTCCTCCTCCTCCTCATCGTCATCGTCTACGTCTTGCTCCTCCTCCTCCTCCTCCTCCTCTTCTTCTTCTTCTTCTTCTTCTTCCTCGCTGACTGTATTGCTGTTGGTATCATCGTTTGAACTTTATTGTCACGATGGGCCTGCGACGGATTCATCTGGTTCTGTCGAGGGACCTGCCATGAAAAGACCGTTTGTAGGTTTATAACCGCAGAATGGCTGGGTGAAATTTATCCAGCGATTCCCTACGGTGCTGTCGCCATCGTTGTCCCTGCTATGATCATCTGAATCGGTTCTACCCTCCTCATGGAAATCATAGGTGTCGGATCCCATTTCTGCGTCCTCATACCGTCGAACTATATAAAAATCTTATGAAATAAAGGAAATAAAATAAAAGTAATTAGCGCTGTATATTACTTACGTCTTTCATTGAGTATGGGTTGCAGAGCAGTCTCATTCAGCCAACCTCGTCGACGAATAACACGCACCACCGAATCAATAATTATTTGATTATCAAACAATCCAATATTATACGCGTCAACTAAATCGCGTTGATGACACTCGCACAGCATACCGCGAACTTTACGAACAACCGCCTGTGTCGGAAGTTCCCATAGGGTGATCTGTAAATTTCTTCTACCCCAGAGCGAACGTAACGTAGGTCTACGCTTCAATATAAACTCTATCAATTTTCTTATCAATGAGCGCTTTACCACTCTGACCATGATTGTGCTGTTAGAGTAGTAGTAGTAGTAGTAGTAGTAGTAACCACAGTAAATCAGACAATTAACTAGAGAATTTTCAAAGCGGCTCACTTTTATATATATTCCTTTAACAAGCTCTCTCTCTCTCTCTCTCTCTCTCTCTCTCTCTCTCTCTGCATATACTGCAACGATGTAATGAATACGACTAACCAAGAAGATGGCCGCACGCGATCGCTTTACAAAAGCAAGACCTAGGAAAATATTTAGCGATGGTGATGTACTTAGTTATCGAGTTTCGCTGATGAAAGTCATATTGTTTTCATCTGATTTCAGGGCACTCGGCCATGAGGAAAATCATCAAATTTCGCCCACGAATATTATTTAGTTTTCATGGTACATATTATCTGTATGTCAATGTGTGCGTGTGCGCATAAGTGTGCGAGAGTATGCAAGAGTTTTGGGATATATTTGCTGCTGTTACTAGGCTGTTGACGAGAATGCGACAAATATCAAAGGATATTGGCTAGCAATTTTCAGGCGTATGATTTGCAGTATCAAAAGAAGAGGCAATGCAGTTTTGTGGTGGGGGAAATCTGTATAAAACGGAGTATGAACACCACCGACGATTTATTCGAAAAGTTACAGTCTACACGAAAGCAATAAAAATGGCAAATAACGGTGCTAAGCCTCATGCGATATCGCTGTATATAGCGAACCCCGTTATGTACGGTTTAAATAAATCATTTGGTAAAATAATCGTAGCCGGGTTCGAGTTGAACTCTACGTGTACGCTTACACCGGTGGTGAAAATATTGTCGAATACTTTTACCGGAATTACACTCGGTGCGGACGAGTGGCGAGTGTTTAAAAGTGATTTTTCTCGCGTACAACAATATTTCGAAGCTAATGGGACTGATGCCGAGAAAATGTGTAATACCCGCATAGAGCACACAACGCATTACACACTTTTAACCTCGTGTTACCAGCACAGAGCTGTGTCATTAGGTAAAATAAGCGGTAGCGCTGATGAGGAATATGAGAATCAAGAGGAATCTGGAGAATCGAAACGGAAACGCTTCCGAAAATACTCTCCAAACATTGTTCTTCAGCGGTCTACATTTGATATGCTCGTCGAAATAAGTAGAAGAATTGATATTCATATGCAGGCTCTAGAGAGCAAAAGTGAAACGATTCAGAGATGTATGAACGAGGTGGTATCATATGTCCGTGAAAAGATAGTTGCCAGTGAAATGCCTCGTGCAGTAGCGTATGAGATCATCGGTTCCAAGGACTTCTTTGAAGAAGCGCTCGAACACATCGCGATCTTGCTAACGCCAGAGGATGCGGAGTTTACGAAAATTATTTTGTCCGAAATAATTGTGCTGTTTCGTGGTCATATCGCTGATCATGCATCGGGTGTTGCGTTGCGAACGCAATAATTCTACGTATGTGCAGCTATTTGTGATAAAGAAACTGTTGTAAATAATTGTATATAGTTTACATTTTGCTCGAAATATTATAAAGTATACACCGATGTCAGTCACAGTGTGAGAGAGAGAGAGAGAGAGAGAGAGAGAGAGAGAGAGAGAGAGAAAGTCGTAAAACCGAAGCATCAGCAAAGGTCTGCGCTAGAAAGAAGATGGATCGCTCGTCTCTGTTTCATTAACACAGCAGATCATGGAATACGTGCCAATGTCGATCAGCAGCAAAGCAGCAGAGCTTGGTAAGTAAAAAATATAAAATAATTTTAAATCATGTGATATTTATTTTTAATTAAAAAAATAATGTTTTGCAGAGCGAGCAGCCCCTGCATATGAGCCGACACCGAGGGTTCGTTATTCGTGTCATGGAGGGCGAGAGGAAGATACATATACTGTACAGATAGAGCTAGCTTCGGGAAAGAAAAGTGCCACCCGACATCCTCATCCACAGTTGTCGTCGGTGGCAGACGATCATCAACGCTGACAACTTTGTATAATGAGGCGTGGCATATCAGGTAAGACAATATCGATTATTCTGTACACGATGTTTTTTATTGATCAGTGCGCCTAATTAAATAGTTGTTTCGTTCTTTTTTCAGAAGTACACTATGATGACAACGTCCACAGCGAAAAATAATTTAAAAGCAATATTACGAGTGATAATACAAATTAATTCCATATAGCGATAAAAATAAAATTAACGGTAAAGGAATCTCCGAGCGTGGATGACCGTGTTTGCAGGGCTGTTGCATACGACGGTAAATGTATAAAGTGCTTTCCATAAAATATTGGTTAATTTAAAAATATCTGATCTTACTGTGTCTCTTATTTTTATAGCATAATAATTAGAGAATTATAATTGAAGTCTTTCTCTCTCTCTCTCTCTCTCTCTCTCTCTCTCTCTCTGTGAGGGATCATATTCTATATCTTTTACTGCAGAGCAAGCACTTTGTGAGGAGCATAGCGCAGGGCTATGCATGCTCGAAAACCTCTTTCGTTGCATTCAAAGTGATGGATACCTAGTTATGATTCATAGGAGGCTGTTATCTTTATGTCCGTGATACTCTCTAGTAGCATCTCGAGCATTTAGTCTGTCTTTGGCATCCTACTTGGAAACAATAAAAAGCAATATGTATCCACGATACGGCAAGGAGATTTTAAGCGACGCGTTTTGGTGCCGATTAATGTTTGTCGAGAGTGTGATGAGTGTGTTTCTGCGTACGCAGGAAATGTGCGATGCATACGACGAGCTGGAAGAGCTCCTACGTAGTGTGTATTTAGTGGAATGTCGTGGAAGACCCATTGAACTTGGGGAGTTGCATATCGGCATGTCCTGTATTGTGCCTCGTTTCAATAACGTTGTCCGCGGCGAAGTGGTTTAGCCGGACTTTGATGGGTACTGCGAGGTGTTGCTAGTCGATTTCGGCGAAACTATTTACATCGACTGGTCTCACTTATTTCATCCAGAGCCTCTAGCAAGTATGCTGCCGGTTCTTGTCATGGAGTTTTCCATATACGGACTCGAACGCGTGGATGTTGCAGGTATCGAGCAGCTCGTCGAAGAAGCGTGCGGTGGAGATGACTTGATCGCTGTCATGATGCGACCTCTTGCCGGCGATAGCGCTCCGCGGGTTCGCTTATCGAACGGTGAACGCGTGGATGTGGCGGCGTTTATTATAGAAGCCCTCGGTGATGAGATAGATATCGGCTACGATATCGATGCCGCGGACGAGGGCTTTGACGAGGACATAGTAATGAATTAAAGACGCTGTGCATGTGTACGTGTGTGTGTGTGCGTGTGTGAGAGAGTACATTCGTGAGACAGGAGTTTAAAATCGCTTTGGCAGGAGGGTAGATGCCTACAACAGCTGCGGTGGTGGTGAGTACATAATTTTATTCATTTTTCCAAGTATGTATACACCTTTGCTCCATCCTACTCTTATCTCTACTCTTCCTTGTTCACCAAGGTACCCACACCACCTCACTTTACCATCTCCACGTTACCGACACTGGTCAAGCAGAGTGGGTAGCGCGGCGGTGGAAAAGTGAGGTGGTGGGGGTAGCCGCGTGGTGGGGGAAGGAGTGGGGATAGGAGTAGGATGGAGCAAAGGTGTACACATACTACTGGTATCATATCATATTTAATATCATCTCTTAAGTATAAGATTGCACCACCTGTATTCTCATTCTCCGCATCACATCTGACTGCACCATAGCCCGGCATATACACTTCACTGTCACCAATTTCAGCTGTCACTCTGGTCTCTGATAACGCTATCAATGCGGGTTTCATTTTATCCACCATTTGGTATCGTATTTCATCCTTATGTGCTCTCAGACTTTGTGCATTTGTATACCATAGCATTTCCTCCTTCAGTTATTGCTAATCGTCCCATCCAAGAGAGAGAGACATAGAGAGAGACAGAGAGAGATTGATTGATTGATTGATTGATTGATTGATGTTTATTAGCTTTCACAACTATTTGATGTACATAATTTACATGCTTATCTTAGATTCATATTGAATTAATTTATTAGGTGTGCAACTCAGTTCCCGCGGTTTTTTTTTTA
Organism: Cylloceria caligata; assembly: GCA_963942595.1. Classification (NCBI taxonomy): domain Eukaryota; kingdom Metazoa; phylum Arthropoda; class Insecta; order Hymenoptera; family Ichneumonidae; genus Cylloceria; species Cylloceria caligata. The sequence goes on from OZ012706.1 coordinate 31,626,301, forward strand.
TGAAAATGCAACTTCATTGTGAAAAAATGTTTACAAATGAATCATTCAAAATATTGCCCATCGCTAGCGACAACTTTTTCCCATCTTTCTCGCAGAGCTCGATTACCGTCACGGTAGAAGTGTTCGTCTTTTGAGGCTATCCACGAATCAAGCCATTTTGAGATGTCTTCATATGAGCTGAACTGCTGATTAGCCAGACCATGTGCCATGGAACGGAACAAATAATAATCGGACGGCGCAATATCTGGGGAATATGGCGGGTGGGGTAGGACTTCCCATTTGAGGGTTTCTAAGTCGGTTTTAACGGGCTTGGCAACGTGAGGCCGAGCGTTGTCATGCTGTAGAATCACTTTTTCGTGCCTCTGCTTGTATTGTGGCCGCTTTTCGCGCAGTGCTCGACTCAATCGCATCAATTGAGTTCGATACCGTTCCCCAGTGATGGTTTTGTTTGGTTTCAACAGCTGATAATAAATAACACCGCCCTAGTCCCACCAAATACACAGCAAAATCTTCGCAGCGTGAATATTGGGCCGAGCCGACGACGTAGAAGCATGACCGGGAAGTCCCCATGACTTTGTTTTCTTTGGGTTACTATAATGAATCCATTTTTAATCCCATGCAATCGCTAGAAAATGGCTTGGCGGGTAACTCCTAATGTTGAAGCAAGCTCTTTTTGCCTTTGGCACGGATCCTCATCGAGCAATGCCTCCAATTCAGCGTCTTCGAAGGTTTTTGGCCTTCCTTAACGCGAACGGTCGTCAACACGAAATCACCGTCTTTGAAGCGACGGAACCAATCACGGCATGTAGTTTCACTTAGAGCAGCATCTTCGTAAGCTTTTTGGAGTTCTCGATGCGCTTCAGCCGCCGTTTTCTTCGAATGAAAGAAGAAAAGCAACACTTCCCGCAAATGACGATTATTTGGCACAAAATCAGACATTTTCACACAACCAAAAGTATATGACGCAAAAACAAAACCACTAATGTGTTAAAGCGGTTTGTTTACCATATGTCTAAGCTTGGTTCATGACATTTTGGTTATGTCCAAATCGACCAGCACTTCCTTCTGGAACCATCTCTTGAAAAAAAGCGGGAACTTAGTTGCGCACCTAATAATTTCGCTTATAATAAATGCTTTTAACATACTCTTGTATTGAACTAGTTTTACACAGCCTTTAGCCTCTGCTGGCAACGCATTATACATTTTCACTCCTTCGTAAAACATACTCTTTTGCGCACTTCTCGTTCTTCTAAATTGAATTACACTATTTTCCGCTTGACGCGTTTCCCGACTCGTTCTAGATTTAACAACTTGGAATTTACTTGTCAGTTCTTTCGGCAATAATTTCTTAACAGCCTTGAAAATAAATATACACACCTTATAATACAGTCTCTGTCTCACACTCATAAACTGAACCGCTTGTAGCATATCGTCTACTTTCGTATACCGGCTGCATTGCAATATGACTCGCATCGCTCTGTTCTGCGCTATCTGCAGTTTATTTAACTCTGTCTCAACCATACCCACTAGCAGTGTTGCGCAATACTCAAAGTGCGGTGCTATGATTGCCTTATATACGACTCATCTGGTGTATGCCGGTATATATTGCCCTATCCTGTTCAGAAAACTCGTTTTTTTACCTATTTTTTTCAACATATACTCACAGTGGTCTTTAAATCGTAGCTTATCATCTATCATTATACCTAAATATTTAATTACCTCCGCTCGCTCTAACTCGGTTCCATCCCTGCATTTCAGTACTATATTCTCTCTCAATTCTTTTCTTACACTCCTCACAATCATATATTTGGTTTTTTCCGCATTCATTTTCAGTTTGTTCCTATTCATTCATTTTTCCACTATGTTTAATACCCCATTCATCTTTCTTTCCACCTCCGAATACTGTCTCCAGTAACATATACTAGTGTATCATCAGCAAACATTTTCATTTCACAGTCTTCTGGACATATTTCGACTATATCATTCATATATATAATGAACAACAGAGGCCCTAATACGGATCCTTGTGGTACCCCGTATTTCGTTGTAATAATTTTCGAAAATTCCTGATTAAACCGTACTCTTTGCGTTCGGTTGTTTAAGTATGACCTAAACCAATCTAACACTTTACCTTTAATTCCATATTGAAATATTTTTTCTAGTAACAATTCTCTATCCACTGTCTCACATGCTCGTTTTAAATCCATGAAAATTACTTCTACTATTTTCCCTTCGCTAATGTTGAATTTCCATTCGTCCATCACGGTTTGAATCGCCGTTTCACACGAAAATTGTTTTCTAACCCGACGGATGCTCTGTTATAACCTCATTTGATTCCAAATACTTTTCGATTTGACTCTCTACTACCAACTCTAGGACCTTCTCGTACAATGGCAACATATTAATTGGTCGGAAATCCTTCGCGCTATTGGCTTTCTCTATCTTTGGTATCGGTATGATTGTGGACTTTTTCTAACTATTAGGATAACAGCCCTCCCTTAGGGATTCGTTGATTACATCAACGAACTCCTGTTTAATTGCACTGAACGCCAACTGCAATATTTCGCTTGATATTCCTTCTTCTGTACCTTTCTTCTTCGGGAATCCTTCAACTATTTTATATTATTAAGTTCCTCTATTCCGATATTCTCGAAATTTTGTATGCTTCTTTCGTCACTCACACCACCACCCATCAAGATTCATCTGCTACCTGGCCTTCCAGATGCATCTCTCTCTATTGAGCTTAATATGTAATTAATACTTTCAACGTAAAACACATTAAATTTGTCAACCGTCCTTCTCCCCGCCATTTCGTCCAATATTTCAAAATGTATATTTCTAATTGCTCTTTCTTTGGCTGGTCCCCCTCTAATAAATTCTTTCAAGGTTTTCCACATTTTTTTAGGGTCGTTCTTATGCAGTCTATCATATTCTCGTAATATTTTTTTTCTCTTTCCTTATTAATTTAACTACTGCATTTCTTTCTACTTTAAACTGTTCCCAGTTATCATCCATTCCCTCACGAATTGCTTTCCTATAAGCATTATCCTTTTTACCTGCCGTCCTTCTTATCTCATCAGAGTACCATTTTTTACCTTCTCATGCGTTTGGAATTCTAACTACCTTTTTTGGTGCTACTATGTCCAAAGTATCTACTATACTATCGACAAGCATCTTTGCCTTTCGATTTATATCTCCATCTGTCCATTGTCGCACAGAGTTTTTCAACACTGTTGTAAACTCTTTCACGTCAATTTTACTATAGTTCCTGGTATTATAGTCTCTCCGTTTATTCTCCGTATTGCTCGATCCTAATACTACTTTTACCCACGCATGGTCTGTTATTTTTGGTTCGTGTTCCACATACACTTGCACGCTTGTACCAGGTGTATGCATAAGTTTTTTCCGGTTTTTTGATAAAAGAAACACGTAATTTTCAAGGGAAATTAATTTTTGTTTTATTCAAAATATTGGCCATCGGCTTCTACACATTTCACCCATCTTTCAGGTAACTAATGAATACCATGCCAGAAAAACTGCTTGTCTTTTGCGGCAAACCATTCGTCGAGCCATTTTCCAACTTCCTCGAAATTGCTGAAGTGCTGCTCTGGGAGCGCGTGCCCCATTGATGCGAAGAGGTGATAGTCAGATGGCGCCAGGTCTGGCGAATATGGCGGGTGCGGAAGGATGTCCCATCCAAGCGATTTCAAGGTGTCTCAAATGTTCTTTTTCAGGCACAAAACTCGCCATGATCACTGAACGATAAAACAAAGACGCTAGTTTTCGGCGGACTCAACTTGTGTGTGTTTGTAGGTTAATGTCAGACGAACAAAATAACGTATGTGTCAAATTAATACGCTCCGTACTTTTCGCTGGCGCCATCTCTTAGTTAAACCGGAAAAAACTTATGCATACACCTAGTATTTGCAAATAGAAGATCAATAATTGTTCGACTATCCTGCGTTATTCTCGTTGTCTCGTTTACATACCATACTGTTTCAGCCCTCAGCTTAACATTCCTAATATTAGTTGTTTTTTATAGAACAAGTTTCCCTTGACATCTATGTTGAAATCTCTCATTATTAAACAATATCTTTTTATTGTTAACTCTTCAGTTAGATCCTCTATGAATCTTATAAATTCCGCATCTGACGCACTCGGTGAATGGTACACCACTATTATAACTCCTTTATATATCTTATCATTGACTTCTATTGTTACACTCCAGCAGTTTGACTTAATTTTATTCTTCCTTACTAATTCATATTTAATACCATATCTTACGTATACTATGGCCCCTCCTGTGTTTCTATTTTCTGCATCGCACCTAATTGCACTATAACCCGGCATATATACTTCACTGTCCCCGATTTCAGCAGTCACCCTCGTCTCCGATAACGCTATGATTGCAGGTTTCATTCTGTCAACCACCTGGTGTCGTATCTCTTCGTTAGGTGCTAAAAGACTTTGCTGATTCGTGTACCATATCGTCTCTTCCTTCTGCGATGGCTACTCTATCCAGCCCGTTCTCTTCTTTTCCTCTTGCAACGCTCTTTTGTATGTTGGACATTCTCGGTCCAGCGCACTATGTTCTACATTTAACTTTAGATTGTACGTTTGGTTTTTAAACGTACAGTTTACACACTTACTCTTATTTACTGTACACTCTCTTGCGTTGTGTATTCCTGCACATTTGTAGCAGGTTTCTTCTCTTTTACAATTCTTCGCCATATGATAATAGCCCCAGCACTTGAAGCATCGCTTTACGTTGACGTTATTGAGAACCGGACATTTTCTCCATCGCACGCTGAGCTTACCTTTTCTCAGTAGCTCCTCGTGACTTACTTCATCTACTTCTAGTATTATTGATCCATGGTTGATTTCTCTTCTGTTTCGCTCCTGTTCCCTTCCCTTCATTAATCTTTTCACGATCTTCATCTCCCTTCCTTCGGTTTCCTCTATCCCATGCTGCTTTTTAATTGTGTCAACTAGTTCTTCATCAGTCAATTTAAATTCATCTTCTTCCACATTTTTACTATTTTTATCTTCGGATTCATCGGCGTCGACTCAGTAACTTTAAAACCCTCACCCATTCTATCCTGTACTGCAGCTTTCAGGATTTCACTTTCTTCTCTCGATTCACATCCCAGGATGACAGTTCCATTACTGCCTTTTTTCAGTTTTGTTATTCCCACCGCCATACTTCTTATATCCACCTTCTCTTTTATCTCTCTTTTAGTTTTTTCGCTTTCCTGTTGTACTTTTGCTTTGATGATGATCACCTTTTCCTTTTCTTTTTCTTTCACTACATCGCCGTAGGTTACCCTTGCGGTGCTCGAACCTTCTGCCTGTATCATTATTTTCAGTTCCTCTACCTGTTGCTTCACACCTTCCATTTCTGCAGCAATTATCTCTTGAATCATCTTCTTTATATCATTCTTGCAAGCGATTTTGTCCTTCATTGTTTTCACTGTTTTTATCAGCCAATCTATTTTTGCGTCACCCGTTATCGATGAACTCATACCTCTGGTTCCTCCCATCGCTCCAGTCGATGCCAATTGATCTCTGCTACCACCTGTTAACGGCGTCACTGTCTTCAAAAGTTCATCTTCTGCATTGAATGTATCAAATGGACCCTCGCACTCTACTAGTTCACGATTCCTATCCATTGTTTTATGCTTATTCACACACCCTGGGTGGTAAAAAAGTTTCGGACAAATTTTGCATCGTACTACCTGGCTTTTGATTGCTTTTTTCCAAGCACCGATACGCGTCGTAGTCGCCTGTATTGTCGATGTTTTGCTGTAGTAGCTGATAAGTTACCGACGCGTACACCTGTACATACCAACCGATAACTATATCATAATCACAGTGATTGCCTGATCACTCCACATATTACTAATCAAGTGTCACCGTGGCAGCAATAATGGCCGCCCACGCCACATTTGTCGAGTGAAAACTTTTGGCGCACGAATATGTTGCTACCACCGTTAATACGATAGCTACCAAGCCATTCGCTAGATCAAAATATTCACCACATAAAACCGATCACATTGATATAGTTTTCACACTATTATACCACTTCATTCCACTATATAATTATCAGTATTACGGAGCATCTGACAAACACGTCTGCCTCGTCTAAGAGAAGAGAGAGAGAGAGAGAGAGAGAGAGAGAGAGAGAGAGAGAGAGAGAGAGAGAGAGAGAGAGAGAGAGGAGAGAGAGAGAGAGAGTAACAAGTACGAAAATACTTGTGAAAAATTATTTACAAACTATATACATAAACGACCGCACACGCATACACGCACACACGCACACGCACGCACGCACACACACACACACGCACGCACACACACAAGCGAGCGCGTGTGCTATTTACATATTTACAAAGTTTATATTACATAGTTGTTTCTAGCCATCATCAGCATCGCTATCTTTAAATCCAAACGGTAGTGATAATCTGTGTGTAATATGGCGACGTTTGCGGCATACGACACGACAAGTTTTGTACATTGTACGGGTGATGACGTTGTGGAGGGGTGTTCTGTGAATTGATTTGAATTTTCAATTAAGCGATGTATTACTAAACCATGGCATTCCTGATTTTATAAGTTTACTTATTGAGTTACCATTAATTGTTTGTGAGTTTTTATAATTCAAACTTATTCCCTTCACTTTGCAAACAGTGTCCACCACGGTTTTGGGATCCGCGGTAGTCGTAGACGTATAACTATAAAATTTCGGACCTCCGGAGACGAACGAGTTGATATAGTCATTCGGAGTCACCGATATCAAATCGTTGGTAATGTCACCGAGGAGGTTACCTATCTAGGGCTTCCAAGCATCATCACCAGTACTCATGTAAATAACTAGTTGAGGGGCTAGGGACAATAGCCTCGTCGCGAGATACCCAGTTCAAATATGACAAATCATCGTTAACCGGTAGCAGGCATTGAATTTCTTTGTCATTGTCGTACAAATAAAACAATAGCTTCTCACGAGTTTGAATTATTTCCGTGTGCGTCAGGTTATCCCACTGACCGTACTTACCCTAGAACGAATTCAAGCGAAGCTTAGCAACTGAGTGTAAACTGAGTGATTACGCGTAATGTTGCTAGCGTTCAGCCAGATACCTTCCACGCGCTCGTAATAATTTATATATTCCTCGCGAGACGCTTCGTCGATACAGTGCTCGGGCCAACCGATTGACTCCTGTTTAATCTTCAAAAATGTATTTACATAAGCGGCACACAGTCCACCTTCGCGTGTATCAGGATTGTACATTGTTGTTTTGTACGCCCAAATCATCGAAATTTTAAAGATTTTATAGCCTATGTCTATTGCCTTCCGCACCTCATCCGACACCCAGGTACCGGTGAAAGCCCTGTCATCAGGGTTCTCATGAATGCACAAGTCTTGAACCATAGACTCTGTACACCTAAGGCACAGAGCACATAGCAGTTTCTAATGCATTCGAACAGGTAGCACGGGGTGAACGAGGTACTTTGCTCGCTGTATTCACAAAATTTCGTGAATTCGAGAATGTGAACGTTTGACGCTGGTATCCACGAGTTAAATTTTGCCGGATATCCCATCCTAACTCACGAAAATTCGTTTTTTCGCACCGTGTCCTTTTGTCCGTAAAACTTGATCAATCTTGAATTCTTTATCCTTCTCCACACGCTTCTCATGTATACTCGTCAATTCTTTGTTGTAAAAGAAACCATCGATAGGTTGGTCTTCGAGATCGCACAACACATACACATACAAACCCTGGCGATGTAAAACTTTTTTGCTACGGAAAATTTCTTCACTCCAATTTTTCTCGTAACCTTTTTCGAAGGTCCCTTTAGTTCTACGGATTCGAACGTAATCTCCGGGTTTGTATTTATACGTTGTGAAACGTTTCTTTTCACGTCGCCTTACGGCACTAATTGTCAAATTACGCACCGCTGTATCGGCACTATATAGCGTTCCGGCAGCCGGCTGCATTTTAATGCTCGAGTGTATAACATGATTGTACGCATACACTATTTGTTGTAGTATATCGATATAACGATGAGTATTACGATGTGTGAAGTAACGCGACATCAGCTCCTTGAGAGTGCGATTAAAACGCTCGATAATCGACACTTTTGCATCCGGATTACGAGCAACGCGAAATTGTATGTTTTCAACTTTGAGAAATTTTTGGAGTTGACCACCGAGGTATTTTTTTCCATGATCGATTTGTAGTGAAACAGGTGTACGACCATCGTTACGCTCGAGAATACGTTTAAATGCCTTTGACAACCGCGCGCCCAGTTTTGTCCTGCAAGGGTTCGACCCAGGCGTATTTGTTGAGAACGTCAATTACCATAAGCAGGTAGGAGACGTCGTCGTTACAGCTTCTCAAAGAACGTAGATCCACGACATCGACCTCTCAGACATCGTCAATATTTGTAACATTGTAATTCAGTCGTAGAAAGACACGGTGCACGGGTCTATGAATGGTATAACTATCCTGCTGAGAGTAGAATAGGACCAAGATCGCGAGACGTGTTGGCGTGGCCTTCCCTCTCCCTACTGGCTTGCGATTGGTCTCCCACCTCGTTACCCCTACTTCTCCCCTGCACCTGATTGGTCCCCCCACCCTGAGCCCCCGACTGACGCACCACCTAGGTGACACGTGCGCCATCTGTCGGACGCTTGTTACCGATGAGCCATCTATTGTGAATATTCGACAGGAGGTATGTTACCGACAGCAGGTAAAACAGAGCGACTTACCGCTGGTCGCTAGTGTAGATTTGGTGCAGCTATCGATAAGTAGATTGGGTCCTACGTGCGGTACCACAGATTAGGCCCTACCATCGAAAAAGTAGATTGTAGCTTGACATCGGTAAAAAGATTTGTCCGGTCGTGTCCTACACATCCGAGGTTTTGCTTTTTTTACTATTTGACACTAATTAAAAATAAATCTTTTGATACTTTAAAATCAGTTATTGATATTAATAATAATAATAATAGATCAAAACATTTGAAGAACAAATATGTTTATTGACAATAGCATTATGTATACAGCTTTAATACCTCTCATTTATATTAAGCAAAACATAGAATGACGACGAGGTGGGGCAGCACATAATTAATACAAAGTCATACAATAATTATCTTATCATGTACAATTAGTAAAATTAATTATTATCTTTATAACCATGTGTTATTATGTGAATTATTTAATACTCCTTTCAACTAGTCTGTACACTCGTTCTCCAATTATTATTATTCGATCAGATTTGGAGCTACTAGAGAAATGCCTGTGAGTAATTTCTTCACTTCATGTGTTATGAATAGAATACAAAATACCTTCAACTCCAGGAATAGTATATCGAAATATTCAATGAATGAAGGATCGACTCGATGGCCTACAGCATCACACAGATTAGAGCTATTCTGTGTTAAGAGTTCTCTAACGCGCACTTGATCCACATTTTCGGCTAGCTCTTTAGCGGGAATATGAATAAGTAATTCAGCACGTAGAATTTCGATGCAGTTTTTCACATAAACGGTGTAGCGTTGGAGTCGTCTCAAGCGCTCTTCGACACACACTGTTACGGCGCATAAACCGTCAAATGATTTCTTTTGCATCACTATAGCCGCTGAATAGATGTTCATCTTCTTCTTCTTCCCTGGCGGTGGTTCCACTTGACTCTCTTCCTTCTGGTCGACACTGTCCTGAGTGGTTGTCACATCAATGCACCGATCGAATACAATGGATTTGGACCCGAACGATGTTGTAAAGTATACCTCGAAGTCTCCAAATTTGAGGGTCTTTGGGGTACGGTGAGCGGTCCGTTTACCATAATTCCTACACTTCTTGAAATACGAGTCTATTTCCGGTAGTGCATCTTGTAGTTTACCCCAGGTAGTGATATCGAGGATGATTCCCCCCAATGAGTTATTATTCTGCAGCTTGATGATTGGTACGACATCGCCATTTATATGCGGCTGAAGTCCCACACTTATCTTCTTTGTTTCTGAATAATTCAGATTGTATGTTGAACCGAGAAGTAGTGGTATCTCGAAATTTTTCTTCTTATCGGCAGATATAAGCCGGTTCATCGCGCTTACACCCATATCGGCGGAACTTATATTGAGCAGCACGCGTAAACTTGACAAAAGAGATGGTGGTTGGAAATCTATCGCTGATAGTTGTATTTTCTAGTGTGTCACGGGCCTGACTGCCGGTTATCCCTTTCTATGATTCGTTTTATAGGTAAGTACGGATAACCATATTGTATATTATAGAATGGAGGGGGAGGAGGAAAACAGATGTACAGCTTGTTGCGCGGCCCTCTGCTCGATCGTATTTGTCACATTGTAAACAGACTGTTCAGATGAATATTCAAATTATGTATGTTCGTTTTGACAATACAACTTGATTCCAAAATGCAAGAGTGCAAGGCGTCATATGCACTGTCTTGTAGACAGACTGTGTAGGTGTATACATAAATTAAAATTAGGGGTGCTCGTTCTGACAATACGGGCTGCTTTCGAAAATATAGAAGTAGGAGAGCTCGTATTTACTGTCTTGTGAACAGATGTATATAAAAATTGAAATAATGAATGCTTGCCCCACAACTTGTTACCTTTTACATTTATATTTAGATTGTATGTGCCAGATCCAGGTATTCTTCACCGTAGCCAGGTATGATAACTTGCAGAAGGTCCGTCATGCGTGAGGGACTTGTCGTGTATCCACAATGATGCTTCTATACTCTTCTGTATTGGAGGTACAGTAAATAAGTCAAGGTCCAACCTTAAAGACTCGTACACCTGTGAGTGTAAGAACGATATCGTCAGACAGTTCCAAAAATGTCGTTGGACTTTGGTGGTTTACAATAGTTACTACGTCCACCTCTCTTTCTCTTTGTTATCCTCTTCCGTGAGTTCTTCTCATTAACACGGTATGAAAAATGCACAATTCTGCTTGTGTCAAGTTTCTAATTTTTTTCTTGAGTGATGGGAATAGTAGCAATAGTCTATCTTCAAACATGAATGATTACAAGTTAAGAGTAATGTGTCATTTATGAGTTTCAAGTCTTTGCTCCACAACTGTGAATGTGATATTTTTAATGCCCTACCTACTAAAACGTATATAAACCCTATTTTTATGATTCGAGAAATCATGTTATGATTTTGCCTAATTAATAACAAATCCGGGAATAGTAATTTCATCTTTTTCTTTCTCAATAGTTAATTGTAGTTTGGGATGCTAAGCATTGAAAATTGTTGAAGTTTATTGAATTTGATTAAATGATAAAGATATAATTGCGTCATAACATGTCTTTTGTATTCAATTGGAGTGTAATAAAGCTTTGACAAGCAACACTCTTCTGAATCAGCTATAACTTTGTTATATAAAATTGGAACCTATAGGAAGGCAAGACATTTTTTTATAAATCTTTTTTTCAAAGGTGAAATAAGTAGAAAACATAATTATCGCGGTTCATTTTTTAATTCCGCAATAACAGGGCCCTTTCCAAATAATAACCTTCTTTTTCCAAGCGATTAAAAACCAATTGTAAAAGAACCTTTTTTTGAAGCGAGTATACATCTAATAAAACTAACATGTATGAAGCAGGTAAACTAATGTGCGAAACTAATCATTTCAGAGAGAAACTGTCGTTAACATTGGAAATCGGACTCTTGATACGCTTCGTCAACATCTTATGAATACAAGCAGTTCAATTTGTGTGTGGTACACTTGATAAACGAAGCTATTGGCCTTATTGGGATGTTCAGCTTGCGTATTTTTGGTAAAGTTTACATTCTAGCTAAATTCGTAATATCAGATTTTAAATAATGATAGTTTTATTTCTGAATTTTGCTCGTTTTCAGATATCTAGACGTCTAGTAACTATTTTTTATACAATTTGAGTTGGATTCATTGCTATAATCTTGTAAATAGTTTCATCAATTAAGAGTGCATGGGATTTTGGTATGTAATCAATCAAGTTTAGAACAACAGTGCTATTGGCTCTGTCATTACTGGTTATTTTTACATCAGGGTATAAAGATAAAGAAATATCTTAGTATCAAGTATGACCTTACGAGTTTCTTTTTTGTGTTAGTATAGTGTAAGTTATTTCAAATATCAGTAAGTGAGCGTCTCGCATTATTTAACTTGTCGATCTGAATCAAACGTGACTGTGATTCAAATTCAAAAATGATTTTATGAATGTCAGCTTTGGTTTCTTTTGCGTATAAGTAAGGATAACAAAATCTAGGTCCATACGATAGAAAATACCGGATAGATTTATCAACCAGCATTTTGTAAGACTGCCGTTAGAGTTGTGAGTTCTGTCACTGCCTAAAATCCTCTTAAATGGGTAAATGGTATTCTTATTTGTTGTTATGTTAGTCATGAGATCAATTGACATTGAATTTGAATTGAATTGACTTTGAAACTTGTTTAACTTTTATACTGACTATCACCAATGCCGTAAAATACTCATCTAATTTATAACGAAAGTGGTCACACCATCTACATACCATCTACATACGATGAAAAAAGACTACCTCTACTAAAAAGCTAATCGATCATGAAATTAGAAAAGCATTAATGATGATTCATAACTCCAACATGTGTTCGCAAAGAAGATTTCAAATTTTAAAAATTAAGGCTAACGCGAATATATTTCGAACTACGTAATGGTTATCAAGAAAAACTTCAACGTTTTCGTTGTACCAACAACTTCGATATACGTTACTTCATTTTCGGTAGTAGAGATTACTCTGTATGTCTCTTAACTCACAGAGATATATGATAATTAACATTTGTTACAAACTTATGATTACTCGACAATTCAGAATATAGAACATTATATACAATATAACCTATCTCGGAATGATAATAATAGAAATAATTATCTCATCTAACGGGTACACTGAACACAAAATGCAATGATATTAAAAATAACAACAGGAATAATGGAAATTGTTATAGTACGAATATAACTAATAAGAGTAACTTAATTTATTGCAATGACAACATAACAGTGAATAATGATTCCATTGACCCCTTTATAACGGTTTCGAATTTTAACAGAACTTACAACTCTACCAACAGTCTTATAAATTATTGGTTGATCAATATATACGGTATAGGTATTCCACCCCACATAGAACTTTTCTTATCATTGGCACCTAATTTTTTCATCCTTATACACAAAAGAAACCAAAGGTGCCATCATAAAGTTATTTGTGAATATATGTCACAGTCACATTTGATTCAGAAAGACAAGTTAAATAATGCGAGAAGCTCACTAGCTAATATTTGAAATAACTTACATTACACTTAAACAAAAAAGACACTAGTAAAGTCATAGTAGATTTTATGAGATTCTATCTTCGCACCTTGATATACAAATCACCAGAGATGATAATAGCACTGTTGTTCTAAATTCTATTGATTACATACAAAAATTCTTTACACCCTCAAATGATGAAACTATTTACAAGAATACAGCAGCTGATTCAAATGAAATTGTACAAGAATTAGTTACTAAGTTTCTAGATTATTGGAAACGAGTAAAATTCATATTTAAAAGTAACTATCATTTCTTGAAAGCTGATAATACAAATTCAACCAGAATGTTAACTTTACCAAAAATACACAACCCGAACGTCTCAATGAGGTCAATAATTCCGTCTATCAATTGTCCCACATACGCATTGTTTATGATTTTATTCATAAAGTTTGAGCAGGAGTGGGTGAACCGGTTGAGAAATAAACTCTTTACTTTAATAGCGATATATTTCTTCATTATGCGAAGAGTTAATTGCGCGTTTAATACTTGATTATAATGAGTGTTACTGTGAGCATACTCTGTTCTGTTCGAGGTGAGACTCGAGACTACCTTTGTGGCGTGGTTGCTACGCAAGCTTGCTTCGTAACCCGAGAGCTGTAGAAGTTGCTCGAGTCCGTCTACAAGACAGTGCATATGACGCCTTGCACTCTTGCATTTTGGAATCAAGCTGTATTGTCAAAACGAACATACATAATTTAACTATTAATCTGAACAGTCTGTTTACAATGTGACAAATACGATTCTAGTAGAGGGTCGCGTAGGAAGCTGTACAACTATTTTGCTCCTCCCCTCCATTCTATAATATACAATATGGTTATCCAGACTTACCTATAAAACGAATCATAGAAAGGGATAACCGGCAGTCAGGCTCGTGACACACTAGAAACTACAACTATCAGCGATAGATTTCCGACCACCATGTCTTTCGTCAAGTTTACGCGTGTTGCTCAATATGAGTTCCGCCGATATGTGTGTGCGCGCCATGTACCGGCTTATATCTGTCGATGAGAAGAAAAATCTCGAGATACCACTGCTTCTTGGTACAACATACAATCTGAATTATTCAGAAACAAAGAAGATAAGTGTGGGACTTCAGCCGCATATAAATGGCGATGTCGTACCAATCATGAAGCTGCAGAATAATAACTCATCAGGGGAATCGTTGTCGATATCACTAACTGGGGTAAACTACAAGATGCACTACCGGAAATAGACTCATATTTCAAGGATTGTAGGAATTATGGTAAGCGAACCGCTCACCGTACCCCGAAGAACCTCAAATTTGGAGACTTCGAGGTATACTTTACAACATCGTTCGGGTCCAAATCCATTGTATTCGATCGGTGCATTGATGAGACAACCACTGACGACAGTGTCGACCAGAACGAAGAGGGTCAAGTGGAACCACCGCCAGCGAAGAAGAAGAAGAACATCTATTCACCGGTTATAGTGATGCAAAAGAAATCATTTGACGGTTTATGCGCCGTAACAGTGTGTGTCGAAGAGCGCTTGAGACGACTCCAACGCTACACCGTTTATGTGAAAAACTGCATCGAAATTCTATGTGCTGAATTACTTATTCATATTCCCGCTAAAGAGCTAGCCGAAAATGTGGATCAAGTGCGCGTTAGATAACTCTTAACACAGAATAGCTCTAATCTGTGTGATGCTGTAGGCCATCGAGTCAATCCTTCATCCATTGAATATTTCGATATACTGTTCCTGGAGTTGAAGGTATTTTGTATTCCATTCATAACACATGAAGTAAAAAAATTACTCACAGACATTTCTCTAGTAGCTCCAAATCCGATCGAATAATAATAATTGGAGAACGAGTGTACAAACTAGTTAAAGTGGTATTTAATAATTCATATAATATCACATGGTTATAAAGATAATAATTAATTTTACTAATTGTACATGATAAGATAATTATTGTATGACTTTGTATTAATTATGTGCTGCCCCGTCTCGTCGTCATTCTATGTTTTGCTTAATATAAATGAGAGGTATTAAAGCTGTATATATAATGCAATTGTCAATAAACATATTTGTTCTTCAAATGTTTTGACCTATTATTATTACTATTAATATCAATAACTGATTTCAAAGTATCGAAAGATTTATTTTTAATCAGTCTTAAATAGTAAAAAAAGCAAAACCTCGAATGTGTAGGACACGACCGGACGCAAATCTTTTTACCGATGTCAAGCTACAATGTTCTTTTTCGATGGTAGGGCCCAATCTGTGGTATCGCATGTAAGACCCAATTTACTTATCGATAGCTGCAACAAATCTACACTATCGACCGGCGATGAGTCGCTCTGTTTTACCTGCTGTCGGTAACATACATCCGGTCGAATATTTACAATATATGGCTAACAAGCGTCCGACAGATGGCGCACGTGTCACCGAGGTGGTGCGTAAGTCGGGGGCTCAGGGTTGGGCGACCAATCAGGTGCAAGGGAGAAGTGGGGGTAAGGAGGTGGAGGACCAATCACAAGCCGGCAGGGAGAGGAGAGACCACGTCCACAAGTCTCGCGATCTTGGTCCCATTCTACTCCTGAGTCAGTCAGTCATACACGGAGTCTGCTTTATTTTTGCTACTGATTAAACGCCGCACACCAGCGTATCCAGCTGGATACGAAGGATCATAGTACACTTTTTCCAAAGTCATCTTTCACCGCTCGTTGTACACCTTGCTCTAAATCTTTATACACTTTTCAAACACTCTTATTACTTTTGTATTCCGACGTTTTAAAGAAATATTCCCCAGGATGTATATCGTTGCCGTCGTTGTAGTGGTCGTGATACGTTATATTGTATGTCATGGTCATTATTCCGATTTGTCGAGTAAATTAAATCTCTGTGAGAACAAGAGAGAGCGAATAATCTCTACTACCGAAAATAAAGTTATGCGTATGAAAGTTTTTGGCACAACGTAATCGTTGAAGATTTTTTATAACTAATACGTACTTCGAAATATAAAATAGTTAGCCTTAATTTTTTAATGTTAAAAAATCTAATTCTATGATAGATTAGTTTTTTTCTAAAGATGACATCATCCATATCTACATTTAGCATTTTTGTATGTATTAGGTGTAGTATTTTTTTAAATCTTGGTCGATTTTTACTATAAAAAAATGCTAAGTTGTAAAGTACAGTAGAATTTAAATGTTTCTGAACTAGACCTTCCTAACGAGAGCAGAGAAGAAATTCGAGTTGTTCTTGAAGACTTAGTTCCTTTTCATTAGTTCTCTTACAAAATTTGAAATTGTTGTAGATGCGTAGATCCAAATCTTATATACAGACTTCTAAGCGTACAGACGAAGCGTATTAAGAGTCGATTCGTCATGTTAATGACAGTTCTTCTCTGAAATCATTGGTTACACAAATCATTTTATCTGCTTAATACATTTCAGTTTCATAGATGTGACCTCTGTTTGAACACATGTAGCTTTACTATTAGTTTGAAACCGTCTTAAAAAGAAGGTATTTGTGTGGAGAGGGCAGTGTTATCATCGAATTAAAAAAGCCACCGAGATAATTATTTCGTTTACTTATTTCACTTTGATAATAAAATTTACAAACAAATTTCTGGGCTTCGTATGGGCTTTACATTAGCTCCAATATTATATCACATAGTAGTTATGGCTACTTGAGAAGAATGTTGCTTGTCTGAACTTTATTACACTTCAGTTTTATTCACAAGGCACGTAGACCAGGTGTTTTGCTGTCTCAAATCAAATTCGATGAACTTCAACAATTTTCAACACTCAGCATCCCAAACTCCAATTTACTATTGAGAAAGAGAAAGATAATAACAGAAAGAAAAAGATAATAAAATACCTTTCATGGATTTGTTATTAATTAGGGAAAATGAGATCATTATCACAGATTGGTGTCGTAAACTGGTCTGGTAGATTTATTAACTTTTTCTCCAGTCATAAAATATAGGCATTATATACATGCTCGTAGACAGAGCATTAAAACTTTCAAATTCACAGTTCTCAAGTAAAGACTTGCAATTCATTACTGACACATTACTCTTAACTTGTAATCCTATACATGTCATTAAATGGACCATTCATGTTAGAAGACAGACTGTCACGGCTATTCCCGGCACTCAAGAAGAAAATTTTTTAATTGACACAGGATAGATTATCAATTGTTCATACATAAAATATACATATTATCCTTCAGTAAGGCTTTTCAAATAATTTGAATTTAATCTAATCACAAATGACAAACATAACATTAACTTGATTAGCGTCTCAGCGAAGGATAAAATTTCCTCGTTGTTAAAACCCAATTTAGTTTATTTGTTACCATGAAAATATCGTTCTGCAACTGATATTGAATGGATTAAAAGGCATGCATTCGAGAGTATAGAAATAGAGAAATCTCCTGTAACTTTTTAAACAAACTTCTGCTCATGGAAATTATTTGCATCAAAGAAGACAATAATTTCACAAATTTGAAAACTCGCATTAATAAGTTAAGCATTATTCATAATTTCATATTATAAATCGGAAAAATAACTTTTGTTAATCGATTACTCGTATATATTGATACATTCATAATTATTAGGTGCGCAACTAAGTTTCCGCTGTTTTTTTTTTATGAAAATGCAACTTTATTGTAAAAAAATGTTTACAAATGAATCATTCAAAATATTGCTTATTGCTAGCGACAACTTTTTCCCATCTTTCTGGCAGTGCTCGAATACCGTCACGGTAGAAATGTTCGTCTTTTGAGGCTATCCACGAATCAAGCCATTTTGAGATGTCTTCATATGAGCTGAACTGCTGATTAGCCAGACCATGTGCCATCGAACGGAACAAGTAATAATCGGACGGCGCAATATCTGGGGAATACGGCGGGTGGGGTAGGACTTCCCATTTGCGCGTTTCTAAGTAGGTTTTAACGGGTTTGGCAACGTGAGGCCGAGCGTTGTCATGCTGTAGAATCACTTTTTCGTGCCTCTGCTCGTATTGTGGCCGCTTATCACGCAGTGCTCCGCTCAATCGCATCAATTGAGTTCGATACCATTCTCCAGTGATGGTTTCGTTCGGTTTCAACAGCTCATAATAAATGACACCGCCCTGGTCCCACCAAATACACATCAAAATCTTTGCAGCGTGAATATTCGGCCGAGCCGACGACGTAGAAGCATGACCGGGCAGTCCCCACGATTTCGTTCTCTTCGGGTTGCTGTAATGAATCTATTTTTCATCACCCGTAACGATGCGATAAAGAAAGCCCTTCTTTTTTTTGCCGCTGGAGCAGTTGTTCACACGCGAAAAAGCGACGCTCAACGTCCCTTGGCTTCAAATCATAAGGAACCCAAGTTCCTTGTTTTTTAATCATTCCCAACGCATGCAATCGCTTGGAAATGGCTTGGCGGGTAACTCCTAATGCTGAAGCAAGCTCTCTTTGCGTTTGGCACGGATCTTCATTAAGCAATGCCTCCAATTCAGCGTCTTCGAAGGTTTTTGGCTTTCCTTCACGCGAACGGTCGTCAACATCAAAATCACCGTCTTTGAAGCGACGGAACCAATCACGGCATGTTGTTTCACTTAGAGCAGCATCTCCGTAAACTTTTTGGAGTTCTCGATGCACTTGAGCCGTCGTTTTCTTCGAATGAAAGAAGAAAAGCAACACTTACTGCAAATGACGATTGTATGATAATGAGTGTGAGTAAATTATATCCGGCTCGAAGGACCAAAAAATGTATGTTAATAAGTATGAGTACGTTATATCTAATCTATCGACAGGTAGCAAGTCGATACATTCGCACGTAGCATGTCGAGTGACAGATGCGAATAGTAAGATTAAGGATCCTGGTGACAAGTATAAATAATTAAATGCACTCAGTAATTAACAATAATAAATTCAATGTTTATTGAAATTATGTAACATTGGTTGCATGAAAAATACCTGTTGATTATGACAAATATATTACTGTGATTGGTCTGGCCTGCGTGTTGATGTACTGTTGGTGAGTGGGTTCTCAGGCCTCTGAGTTGCCTTGGTGATTCCGTGTGGTTGATCCTGGTGATAAGGTCTGATTGTAGAGCTCGAGTAATGCCACACGGCAGGCTGATGAGAGTCCGGACGCCGATGATCGGTGCGAGGCAGAATGGCGTCTATGCAGCCAACGAGCGAACCACGCCGTTGACGTTTATGTGAATGGTTCTATGGTTCTGGTGATCTGCTGTGATTTTCACTAACACTGAGTTGAAACACGGGTGAGTTGACACTACTCACTACACTACATAGTACTACACTATAGAAATGAATGCGCACTAAAGTGATTAGAACGAGTGAATATCTCTGTGAGTTTACGCGGGAACGTGTACTGCGAGCGACTCGAGTGAGAACAATGGCCACATCCGTCGACCACGCGGCAGAGTATCAAGAAGACGGACGTGCGTCACAGCTTGCTGGTGATTTGCTGTCAGCGATGGAAGGCGAGACTTGTGAGTGGTCTTGCCGATGGGGCCACGCTAACAGCGTTGGCCGCTTGAGTGAGCTTCGATCGAGGATGTGAGCAGATGGACAATATGCATGAGTGCGCGGTCGATAAATCGATATAGCATACCTGCGAGCTATACCATATGACGCGAGGCGTCAGATGATTGTGACTGTAGCGTGTGCATGAGTTGAGTGTGTACTTGGTAAGCGTGAAAACTGAACAACGATTATTTGGCACAAAATCAGACATTTTCACACAACCAAAAGTATATGACGCAAAAACAAAATCACTAATGTGTCAAAGCGGTTTGTTTACCATATGTCTAAGCTTGGTTCATGACGTTTTGGTTATGTCCCAATCGACCAGCACTTACTACTGGAGCCATCTCTTGAAAAACAGCGGGAACTTAGTTTCGCACCTAATACTTTTAATTTCGACATGGAATTTACTTTGGCATGAATTTAGCACAATTTTAAAAAGCTTATAAGTGCAATAGAATTCGAAATCTTGCCCATAAAATATTGCTATAATTATATACGGTTTAGATACACCGTGATACATTGATTGAAAATTGATCATCACTGTTACACATTTGCCACCGATTACTGTCTGTTATACCACACGACCAGCTTCTCCGGTTGAGTCCTTTTGTGAAATGTGAATAAAATTATATAATTCTCTTTTGACATATAAACTTAATGGTAATTATACTTAGCGTGTTTTCATATACATTACTTTATACAACATGACCGTTATAGGAAACACAAAATAACTGTTGCCATACATAACCTAACGTTTGCAGATCTCACGAAGCATTAAATATCTAAACTTTTAAACTGGAATACCCTGTTACGGAGAATTTCTTTCATTTTAGTAAATACTTATCTACAATATATTATGCTCACTTAAATAATTTTATAATAATTTTTTTTTAAATACACGTACTACACAATTTGGACAAACGTTTTCCAAACAAATTTCTCATCTTATCTCTGATAGAAGATATGGTTGGAACTAACTATCTAAAGTCATATGATTATGTTTCACACTTGGTGCATGTTATCGCTGCGATGTCGAATATATGATTATTGTTAATTTATATATTACTAGTATCGTACCCGGCTTCGCCCAGGTTTATTTTTAGTATCGTTACCTTAAATAAAACCAAATGCTATGATTTTCAAATAGAATTTGTATTTATTGAACGTTTAAACGTTATCATTGAAGTATAGTTTACCAAAGTCAATCCTTCAACACCTGTGTATAAACAATATTTTTTGTTGACTTATTTTCATCTGCCAGCACATATAAGTTTTTAGGTGTCTCCGCCCGTGACATTGCTACGGAGAATTCAATAATACTCTTAGAAAATTCAAATGTCCGTAACTCCTTAAGGACTCAACTTGAAGAGCTGAAAATAGTTGCGTTGATCTAGAAATCAGGAGACCTTTCCAAAATGTCCAAGATCACGTTCCTAGCACGCTGTGTCTAGGACAATCTTAAGAGACGGAAGTCCACAATTTAAGAATTATAGTATAGATTATTTTTGTCAACAATATTACAGCAATTGTAGTGAAACTTGTGAAGAGATTTCAGAAGAGAATCAGAGCCGGAACGTAATGGAAGATCTTTGACTTTTTCTGACCGTTATCAACGCCACACAATATCACTCAAATTCCGAAAACTGTATGCCATCTGAACGTGTTTCTCCTTACCACCATTTTTAAAAGTAATTAGTTGCAAAAATTCGAAAAATCAAATTGAATTTAGAGTAGAAACATCGAAAGGTAAAAAATCTCGATACGAAGGACCTAATCTGTTTACCGATGATAGGATACGAGTTTGATTATCAAAGGCAAGACCCAAATCTAACTGTCAGCAATAAGATTCAAGACTGTTTTACAGATCGTAGGATCCATATCTGTTTATCGATGACACGATATCGTTTTTTATCTGTGGCTGGATGCAATCTTCTTTACCGTCGGTAAGGCCGAATCGTTTTATAGAATGTAGGCCCAGAATTAATTTATCGACGGCAGTGCATAACGCTTAACCGGCAGCAGAGCGCAAGATATTTTACCAGCCGTCGGCCCAATCGACTGTTTGTCTATAGCCTGCCTTGACAACTGTATGCCCACTCTACATTACTTACGGTCAGTAACATACCTACGGTTGCCAACGATATACTTCTCCGATCGCCGGTACATAATCTACCCATCTGACTGCTGGTATTCGATATTTTTTACCGACTGTCGGTTACATGCCGATGGTGAGATGCTGAATGTTGAAGATTGTTGAAGTTCATCGAATTTGATTTGAGGGAGCAAATCACGTGGTCTACGTGCCTTGTAAATAAAACTGGAGTGTAATAGAGTTCTGACAAGCAATATTTTTCTCAAGCAGCCATAACTACAGGGTGTCCGCCGGGAAGGTATACTACTTTGTTTTGCCGCCATTTTGGTAAACGTTAGTCTTGACAGTTCATATTTGGCAGTCGTGAAGTAGACACGTGGCAAATTTATTATGGAAAAATATTCGATAAACCAACGTGTTTTAATCGTTAAAACATTTTATCAAAATCAATCATTGATTACTGTGACGATGAGAAAGTTACGTGAAATTTTTGGGAGAAACAAATGGATATGTGAATAAACAGAATAGTCGGTTCTGGACAATGGAAAACTCTCAAATTATTTATCAGTCACCTTTACATCCATTAAAAGTGACAGTCTGGTGTGCAATTTGGTCAGGAGGAATCATTGAACCTTACTTCTTTGAAAATCAAAACAGCGTTACGGTAACTGTGAATGGGGAGCGATATCGTGATATGATTGAAAACTTTTTAACGCCACAACTGCATGCTTTGGGCTTGATTAACATGTGGTATCAACAAGACGGTGCCACATCGCATACAGCCAGGATTACAATGGAATTATTGTGAGACCTCTTTCCACAACAAGTTATTTCAAAAAATGGTGATGTTGATTGGCCTCCACGGTCGCCTGATTTGACTGCTCCGGACTTCTTTTTGTGGGGATATCTAAAAAGCAAGGCTTATGCAAACAAACCAGAAACGCTTGAGCAACTCAAACAAAATATTCGTGATGAAATTAATGAAATACCGCGTGAAATGTGTGAGAATGTAATGAAAAATGTGCTCAAAAGGGCTCGCATTTGTGAGGCTAACAGAGGCGGACATTTATCTGATATTGTATTCCATACATAATTGCCGACATTAAATAAAACATTTATCAATATAAGATCCATTCTCTTTCATTTAATCAAAAATTATAAACAAACAAAGTAGTATACCTTCCCGGCGGACACGCTGTACTATATGATATAACTAGCATATTACCCGTGCTTCGCCACGGGTATCTTTAAATGTAATTTCTAAATAGGTCAAAACAATGCCGCACATCCGTACTTAACGCTTACTTTTGCCTATAACGACTCTACAACGCGCTCTTGGCTTAAAAAGTAATATGATTTAATGTAATGTAATGAATACATTACATTACATTAAATCTTATTACTTTTTTTGTATTTTTTTTTTTTTTTTCTTCTTTAGTGAGGAAAAATCCTTCATGGACACCCCGGGTCCCTTGTAAGAGGACACCCGGGGTAGTGCCGGACTCCTACCGGCTAAAAAACCTCACTTTAACTTCTGTACCATGTGTTATGGATTATCCCAGGGATGGCTTCTTTTGTTCCCTACTCGGTGTCGTCCTTCCGTGTGCTGCGCACGTTCGACGGCTCGTCGTAGCCTATGAGACTCGGCACATCGTTGCACTTGAACGCGTAGTAGACCGCCCGCGTGGCGTCGTACCTGGCTTCTTTGCTTAATGTCACCGATCGTATCGTTGCGCTACCTGACGCGCACTCGCACTAATTGTCTTCTCAGCTGTAGGGTTGGGGTTCCTTTCGCTATGGTGTTCCTCCCGCTTGGGTTGTCGTTAAAGGTCGACAATTTCTTGTTGTCGTCGAAGGGCTTTTTGCTTTTCCCCATCGTCGTGTCTTCCTTAGCTTCGCCTTCACTGCTAGTTTCATCTGGCGTTGTTCCTTCTTGCTTCTCGCTTCTTTCTACTATGATTTCTTCTGAAATTTCTTCTGAATTTTGCTTTTGCTGCTTCTTTCTTCATTTTTCTGTAATTTCTTCTGAATTTTGCTCTTGCTGCTTCTTTCTTCGTTTTTCTGTAATTTCTTCTGAATTTCGTTCTTCAAGCTTCATTTTTCTTTCTTCGTTTTTCTGCAATTTCTTCTGAATTTCGCTCTTGCTGCTCCTTTCTTCGTTTTTCTGTAATTTCTTCTGAATTTCGTTCTTATTGCTCAAGGGTCAACAATTTCTTGTTGTCGTCGAAGGGCTTTTCGCTTTTCCCCATCGTCGTGTCTTCCTTAGCTTCGCCTTCACTGCTAGTTTCATCTGGCGTTGTTCCTTCTTGCTTCTCGCTTCTTTCTTCTATGATTTCTTCTGAAATTTCTTCTGAATTTTGCTTTTGCTGCTTCTTTCTTCATTTTTCTGTAATTTCTTTTGAATTTGGCTCTTGCTGCTACTTTCTTCGTTTTTCCATAATTTCTTCTGAATTTCGTTCTTATTGCTTAAAGGTCAACAATTTCTTGTTGTCGTCGAAGGGCTTTTCGCTTTTTCCCATCGTCGTGTCTTCCTTAGCTTCGCCTTCACTGCTAGTTTCATCTGGCGTTGTTCCTTCTTGCTTCTCGCTTCTTTCTTCTATGATTCTTCATTTTTCTGTAATTTCTTCTGAATTTTGCTCTTGCTGCTTCTTTCTTCGTTTTTCTGTAATTTCTTCTGAATTTCGTTCTTCAAGCTTCTCGCTTCTTCCTTCGTTTTTCTGCAATTTCTTCTGAATTTTGCTCTTGCTGCTCCTTTCTTCGTTTTTCTGTAATTTCTTCTGAATTTCGTTCTTATTGCTTAAAGGTCGACAATTTCTTGTTGTCGTCGAAGGGCTTTTCGCTTTTCCCCATCGTCGTGTCTTCCTTAGCTTCGCCTTCACTGCTAGTTTCATCTGGCGTTGTTCCTTCTTGCTTCTCGCTTCTTTCTTCTGAAATTTCTTCTGAATTTTGCTTTTGCTGCTTCTTTCTTCATTTTTCTGTAATTTCTTCTGAATTTTGCTCTTGCTGCTTCTTTCTTCGTTTTTCTGTAATTTCTTCTGAATTTCGTTCTTCAAGCTTCATGCTTCTTTCTTCGTTTTTCTGCAATTTCTTCTGAATTTCGCTCTTGCTGCTCCTTTCTTCGTTTTTCTGTAATTTCTTCTGAATTTCGTTCTTATTGCTCAAAGGTCAACAATTTCTTGTTGTCGTCGAAGGGCTTTTCGCTTTTCCCCATCGTCGTGTCTTCCTTAGCTTCGCCTTCACTGCTAGTTTCATCTGGCGTTGTTCCTTCTTGCTTCTCGCTTCTTTCTTCTATGATTTCTTCTGAAATTTCTTCTGAATTTTGCTTTTGCTGCTTCTTTCTTCATTTTTCTGTAATTTCTTTTGAATTTGGCTCTTGCTGCTACTTTCTTCGTTTTTCCATA
Organism: Cylloceria caligata; assembly: GCA_963942595.1. Taxonomy (NCBI): domain Eukaryota; kingdom Metazoa; phylum Arthropoda; class Insecta; order Hymenoptera; family Ichneumonidae; genus Cylloceria; species Cylloceria caligata. Next base: position 31,651,666 of record OZ012706.1, read on the forward strand.
ATTTCTTCTGAATTTCGTTCTTATTGCTTAAAGGTCAACAATTTCTTGTTGTCGTCGAAGGTCTTTTCGCTTTTTCCCATCGTCGTGTCTTCCTTAGCTTCGCCTTCACTGCTAGTTTCATCTGGCGTTGTTCCTTCTTGCTTCTCGCTTCTTTCTTCTATGATTCTTCATTTTTCTGTAATTTCTTCTGAATTTTGCTCTTGCTGCTTCTTTCTTCGTTTTTCTGTAATTTCTTCTGAATTTCGTTCTTCAAGCTTCTCGCTTCTTTCTTCGTTTTTCTGCAATTTCTTCTGAATTTTGCTCTTGCTGCTCCTTTCTTCGTTTTTCTGTAATTTCTTCTGAATTTCGTTCTTATTGCTTAAAGGTCGACAATTTCTTGTTGTCGTCGAAGGGCTTTTCGCTTTTCCCCATCGTCGTGTCTTCCTTAGCTTCGCCTTCACTGCTAGTTTCATCTGGCGTTGTTCCTTCTTGCTTCTCGCTTCTTTCTTCTGCAATTTCTTCTGAATTTTGCTTTTGCTGCTTTTTTCTTCGTTTTTCTGTAATTTCTTCTGAATTTCGTTCTTCTTGCTTCTCGCTTCTTTCTTCGTTTTTCTGTAATTCCTTCTGTAATCGTTTGGGTCTCGTCTTCCACTACGCATAGTGGTAGATCGGGTACGAGTACTCCATCGATATTTACGTCGGCGATCGATTGTCCTGACGATTCGTGAATACCAGATGACTTCCCCCACGCGCTACTATTACTGCCTTTGTCCTTACTTTGTAGTATCACACTTTGTCTTTATTTTACATGTTGTCTTTATTTTAAACTTTGTCTTTATTTTACACTTTGTTTTTATTTTACACTTTGTCTTTATTTTACACTTTGTTTTTATTTTACACTTTGTCTTTATTTTACACTTTGTCTTCAATTTACACTTTGTTTTTATTTTACACTTTGTCTATATTTTACACTTTGTTTTTATTTTACACTTTGTCTTTATTTTACACTTTGTCTTTATTTTACACTTTGTTGCGAAATCTTTTTTCCCGCCTGTTGCACGCACCCGTTGTGCGTCGATGCTCGTCTCCTTTCACGTTGTTGCGAATTCTTTTTCCCGCCTGTTGCACGCGCCCGTTGTGCGTCGATGCTCGTCTCCTTTTCGCACGATATCACACGCCTCTACTTTATTTGCGATAATCCCACTTCAATAACGCTGGATTGTTATGAATTATCCCAGGGATGGCTTTCCCTATTCCCTACTCGGTGTCGTCCTTAACCGAGGTGGTCCTTAACACATGTCATAACACTGAAGGACTTCTTTGTAGACCACATTAGTAGTTCTTCCCTGAAGTGGTAGGATCACCAGGCTGCTTGGTGAGCTCACTCTGGAGCAGGCCACATAAAACTGTCCATGTGAGAAACACTCCTCCCTTAAATCAATCCCTGCCATCTTCAGCGACTGCCCCTGGGTCTTGTTGATGGTCATAGCAAAGCAGACCTTGAGGGGGAACTGCAGCCTCTTGAACTCGAAGGGGTACTCTGATGGTATGAGTGGTATGCGTGGTACAAATACCGACTCCCCTCGAGCACAACCAGTGAACACTGTGGCCTCAATAACGTTTCTATAAAGGGCCTTCACTCGTAGCCTGGTGCCGTTGCAAAGTTTGGGCGGGTTGAGATTTCGCAGCAACATCACTGGAGCCCCCACTTTGAGGAGAAGCTTGTGGGGTGGGAATCCAGGAGGGTTGAGGGAATTGAGAAACTCCACGGGGTAATGGACGGCGTCATCCATTTGCATTACTGAATCCACAGACCTATATTCCATTTCTGCCTCTTCGAACGAATTAAGTAGAATGTCATTAATGATGGCAGCGTTATCATTCTTGGGGGTCAGAATGGCACGCTCGCACAGCCAGTCCATAGACTTTTCCTTGATATCGGCTATATCTGGGTATATTCTGGTTGAAAGGTCTGTTAGGGTCATCACTACTGCGCCCAGGCCTATAGGGATAGTCACCTTTCCCTCGGACTCAGGATATTCTCCATCCCCTATTTTCAGTAGAAGTTCGGAAAATTCCCCAGCGGAGACATCACCTCTCAAGTGGACCCTCATGTTCTTCCTGAGAGAAAGTTTGCAGATAAAGGGCCATAAATATGACGCCTTGATGCACGCCTTAATCTCGTCAGCTCGAGTTCCCCTTGGCACTACTGGCAAAGTCTGCCGAAAGTCTCCAGCAAGCAACACAGTGACTCCCCCCATCACTCCATCGTTGCCTCTGATGTCTTTGAGGGTTATGCTCAGTGCCTCAAAACCCCGCTTGTGCGCCATGGTGCTCTCATCCCAAACAATGAGCTTACAATCTCTCAGCACTTTGGCCATATTGCTTTGTTTTGAGATGTTGCACAGAGGTGTTTCTGCATGAATGAGATTGAGGGGCAGCTTGAAGGCAGCGTGGGCTGTCTTGCCTCCCTCCAATAGCGTAGCAGCGATGCCAGAGGATGCGACAGCCAAAGCGATGCCACGATCACTCCTTACCTTCGCCAGGAGCAAGTTGATGAGGAAAGTCTTCCCAGTACCACCAGGAGCATCCAAGAAAAAAACCTGCCCAGCACCTGACTCAACGCTGCTAAGGATCTGCCGATAGACAGCGAGCTGCTCATCCGTTGGTAAACCCTCGTTATTCGATACCACTTGTGCCAAGCCGTTTGTATCGTAGCTGGTCTCCCTCAGATAGTCCTTATTTCCCAAAACTTTTCCAGACCTTGTTGGTTGAGGCAAGCCGTACTGAGGCAAACCCTGTCCTCCCAAAGCTAACACTGCGTCCTCAATCAGCACCAGGCATCTATTGTACACCTGCTCCTTCATCTGCTGCGCACTATCTTGCAACTCTCTTTCCACCTGCCGCGTGATATCTTCTGAAAAACTGTCTTTGTACTTCTCCCAAAGACTAAGAGGATCAGAGAGTTGACAAAAAACCAACATCACTGTGAAGAGCTCTCGGAGCTTAAACGGAGAATCACACAGGGCAGCTTCCCCCAAAGTACTATCCCAGTGATTGTCATCCTCCAGCAAACCTAATGCCTTGCATGTAGACTGGAATGTAGGATGAAGGACACCATTCATAATCTTCAACTCTGAAAAAGACGTTGGGCCTCGAACCTCATGTAGCAACAGACGGAGATAATAACATTCGGTGTTACTTGGGTGGATGGTGTACACCCTTCCCAGCGCATTGCCTCTCTTCACTCCTGACCAGCCATCGACATCGTTCCCTTGCTTCCTTCTCCCAAACTTGTAATTTTCCCATACAAAGAAAGAAGGGACCTCAGAGTACAGGAGGGTTTTTGCAAATTCGTCATTTTTGCATAACTCGAAAAAAGCCAAGAGTGTTGTCTGAGGAGGGTTGCTAAGCTTCTCGGCCAAGTTGTCGGAGTTGAAGTACACACGCTGACCATTCTCGAGGTGAACAGCCAGATGAAAAATAGTGGGATACCTCTCATGAATAGGGAACGCTAATATCCTCCAAACCGCCTCCGAGCTACTAATGTACCGCCCACTCTCATACATCTTTACTTCATCCTTCTCATTCTCCAGAGCAAAAGACGCCTGGTCACTGCCCTTGTTCACGTACTTGCAAATGTATTTAATAGACTTAACAGAGTTACATAATTCTACATTGATGTGAGCATCGAAAGTGCGTGACAAGACAGGGTTGTAGGGCACCACCCAGCGGTTGTCCAGTTTTATCCTATTGATTTCTACAGTGAAGCCACCGTCAGCTGGAGACCTCCTACGATACTGCGGATATGTATCGTCTCCTGTCTGAGTGTTCTTGAGAAGTGGCCGAGGATACTTCTTGCTGCAACTACCTCCTTTCATGCAAGGCGAATTGTAATTCAAGCTGCCGCAGGGCCCATGAATCATGTTGGCCTTGACAATGTTGTGGAGGAGAGGATCTTTCTCAGGATCAGGTATTTCAGCACAGATGACTTTGTCGATCATGTCAGAGAAGATGCGCTGCTCTAGCCACAGCAATATGTGAATGTGAGGCAGACCCCGCTTTTGCCACTCGACAGAGTACATAAAACACCGTACTCTACCAAACAGACTGCCCTTGTTCAAAAGAGATATCATCTTCTTCACCTTGAGATGGAATACCCTGGCTACGATGTCATGACGATCGTGAGACTTTTGCCCAGGCAGCAGTACATTTGTGATATCCTTCCACCTGGGATTACAGGTGAAAGTGATGAACAGATCAGGACGGCCGTAATGGCGAACATATGTCATGGCGTCTTGAGTCCGCTCATGCATATAGCGAGGTCCCCCAGTGAATGATGAAGGAAGCACTACCATTTGACCCAGCTGAGCAGCGTCAGCATCCTGTCTACTCACAGCGTCCTTTAGGTGAATATAGCTGTCTGCCCTCAGCTGCGCCTGATTGTTCCTGATGTAATTCAACCTCTCAGTCTCTATTTTGGCATACATGTCAACCAGAAATTGACTGAAAAGGGAGCGGAAGTACAAAATATGGTTGACCTCCCCTTGCCTGACCATAATACGATAAGAGTAAAACCTCGCTGCGGAGACTGTCTTATTGAGGAGCAACTTGGTCTTAGGATCGCGCTGAGGCAAGGCAATAGAGTACCCATCCTCGCCACGGCAAAACAGAAGCGGATACTGCAAGGCGTCGTATGATCGATGAATTTCACTAATCCGCTGCAATGTGTTGTTATGGCTCTGCAGCACAATGTCTCGATGCTTGAATTGCTGACCAACAATCACCAGAGCTACCTCATTTGCTGTTGGTACATTGAAGCGACCTCCATGAGCGTCAGCTGGCTTTTTATCTGCATGGATAACGACTTCGAACTTCTCGCAGGTTGGAGCTACCTTGTCCATGGCAGTCTTCAGATCCTTTATATAGCTATTGATGTCGTGTAGCATCCTCTGCAGTTGTTTGACCAATCCCTGTTTGACGTCAGAAAATTTGCTGCACCTCAAGCGTACTTCCCTTTCGTCGTCGCCCACAAAATACATTTGCAGAAATTGGGCTTCCTGTTGAGGTGCTGGCAGCAGACTTCCTATCAAATGATACACCTGCCCCTGAACTTTAAAAGTCGGTATGAAGCCATCTCGTAGAACCTGCTTAGCCCCAAATGATGTCATGTTGAAGCAGCCATTATACTTCCGAATACTTTCCATGAAGTGGACGTGCTCAGGGTGGATATCCATTACCAGGCTGTAAAGAGGCTCGGGCAGAGGTTCGAAGGGCGGAAGCTGCACCTTGCCAGCGCTGCAGCACATGCCGTGGGGCTCTTCCTTCCACTTCAAAGCATTGCAATATATGCATTTGTGGCTCATAGTACCCAGATCTACAGTGCTGTCTGCTTCATAAGCCACGTCAGGATCATATGCCATGCCTGAGTGAGCCTTGACTTTCCATGGAAGTGCTCGCCTTTCTACTCGTCTTCCAGGATTGCTTTGCTCATATCGAAATTCTGCCGCTCTGTGCACTTCAGGGTGATCTTGCTGGTACCTGGCCACCGCATCACGGTGCACTTCAGGATGATCTTGCTGGTACTTGGCCACCGCAGCACGGTTCACCGCAGGATGATCTTACTGGTACTTGGCCACCGCATCACGGTGCACTTCAGGATGATCTTGCTGGTACTTGGCCACCGCAGCACGGTTCACCGCAGGATGATCTTGCTGGTACTTGGCCACCGCAGCACGGTTCACCGCAGGATGATCTTGCTGGTACTTGGCCACCGCAGCACGGTTCACCGCAGGATTATTCTGAGCATATTTCCTCGCCGCATCCTTAAGTTGCTTCCTCCTTTTAACATCGGAATATCTGGCACGACGTTTGCCAGGAGCCTTCTTGAGGATAGGAAGAGGTGATGACTGTGAGAAGTCTGAATAGGAGTCGAGCTGGAAAAGCGGGGAAAGAGGTAAAGGCTATGAGAAATGTAAATAGGAGTCGAGCTGGGAAAGAGGTAGTCAGATAAACACTTCTTCAGGTTCACGTGGCAGGTACGCATCGAAATGGCCACTAGAAAGGTCCTGCGAAAAACGTAACCTCCTCACGGGATGACCTTCAGCACCGACACTCGCATACAGCTCGCCATTGCGGTAAACTTCGAAGACGAACTCGAACAATTGGCCAGCCGCCACAAGTTCGCATAAACCACCATAAGTAGAGGGTCGGGACATGTGAGCGAGGTACTCAGCGGAGCTGGTGTAGTTATCCCCCTCGCTGTTGTGGGACATGATGGAGAACTCCTCCCAGGTGTCCACCACGTGCCTGACGATTAGCTCACGCACCTCCCTAGCCAATAACTGATTATAATATATAAGATATGAGAGGGACCGGAACAGGCAAGCTCCGTCTCCCGTGATGGGGATAATAGTGTGAGGCACCATCTCCCCATTAATATTTAAAAATTCAATTGACATACTAAAAAACAATGAAGAGAAAGGACAAAACTTATAGTTAGTGAGTCAGTGAGTCAGTCAGGACTTATCTTTTTATGTAGATAGATTTCTCTCGCGTCTCTTCCGTCTCCCTCTCGCGTCTCTTGCGTTTCTCGTGTTCTTGGTGTCTCTCGCGTTACTCTCTCTCTCTCTCGCGCGTCTCTCTCTCACATATCTGACGTTGAAACAAATAATAACCGAAATTTTACAAAGCTTATAGTACCGGAACCGGAACCATACCGTTATGCGTTTCGGATAGTAAACTCAATATACGTAAAATATACGCCATGTATATACATCAAATCCGTGTACATACGACTCACGTAGATGAATATATGATACATTTACGAATATTCTAAGAATATCGTGTGAACATATGTAGTATGCATATGCATTTCGGATAGTAGCCTCAATATACGTAGAATATACGCCCTTGCAACTTACGCGTTTACAATGAAATATTGCGAACGACGAAGTGTCGTATACGACGAAACTATCTATATGTATATGAACATATACATATAATGTTCGGCTAATATACATATGTATATTGTATGAATATCCACTGAACATACAGCGCGTTGCATTCATACATAGGATATGTCATATCCGCGGATGTATATATGCAATGTATATACGCTGCATGTCAAAATGCTATCTGGGACAGCACAGAGAGAAATACAATATGCAAAAAATTCACAAATTATTTCTCAAATATCGCAAAAATTTTCAATAGCATATAATACATTTTGTTAAGGAAAGTCAACAATCATTTATCAAAAATCGTAAAAATAACAGTGTTATTGAAAAAACTTTAAGTCCAATTAACATTCGTAAAAACGACACAAAACGAAATACGATATGATACGATATGATATGATATGATACGATATGAAACGAATTTTTTTCAGAGGATGAAGGGGGTGGTTTTCAGGGGTGAGATATATACAGTCGCCTTCCTTTGGTCTTCAACAATATTTGTGTAAGGTTTGGTTGAAATCAGTTGATTCGCGTGAATATTTTTGAAGAATCTTTTTTTAGGGGGTGAAGAGGGTGGTGTTCAGGGGTGAGATATATCCAGTGACTTTCGTTAGGCTCTTAACAATATTTGTGCTTGGTTCAGTTGTAATCGGTGAAGGCGTGTGGATTTTATTAAGAATTTTTCTTTAGGAGATCGAGGGGGTGGTTTTCAGGGGTAAGATATATTCAGTGACCTTCCTTAGGCTCTTAGCAATATTTGTGCTTGGTTTGGTTGTAATCGGTGAAGGCGTGTAGATTTTATTAAGAATCTTTTTTTAGGGGATAAAGGGGGTGGTTTTCAGGGGTACGATATATACAGTCGCCTTCCTTTGGTCTTCAACAATATTTGTGTAAGGTTTGGTTGAAGTCAGTTGATTCGCGTGAATATTTTTGAAGAATCTTTTTTTAGGGGTTGAAGGGGGTGGTTTTCAAGAGTGAGATATATTCAGTGACCTTCCTTAGGCTCTTAACAATATTTGTGCTTTGTTTAGTTGTAATCGGTGAAAGCGTGTAGATTTTATTAAGAATCTTTTTTTAGGGGATGAAGGGGGTGGTTTTCAGGGGTACGATATGTACAGTCGCCTTCCTTTGGTCTTCAACAACATTCGTGTAAGGTTTGGTTGAAATCGGTCAACGCGTTTAGCTTTGTATGGCCGGACAGACAGACAGACAAACATTCATTTTTTTTATATATAAGATGAATGTTTGTCTGTCTGTCCGGCTATACAAAGCTACACGCGTTGACATTTGTTAATAAATAAAATATTTATCGAAGACGACAGCATTTCGGCAATAGTGCGCCTTAAGCCGATTTCTACGAAATAAACAGTCATATAATGACTGTTAGATCTCTTGTTTTTCTTTTTCATATATTTATACAGTCTTATGCATATTTATTTGATTTTTTTTATTTTTTAACTTAATCTGGATTTGACCCTTTAGGGCCGATTACGGCAAAATGCTGAATTATGCATTCATTTTTTTACATCGAGTTAATTATTGTAAAGAGCCTCCATATTGGTAAAGAGTCTCGGGCATTGATTTATTTTTAAAGCTGTTAGGTTCTAATGTTTAAAAAAATGAATATTATGGCGCAAATTTGTTTATACTCGAGTAAATGTGAGAACAGTGATGGTTTCTTTGCATATGTATGAGTATCACAAGTCAATCAATGCATGCAAATTATATTACATAGAAGGATATGTGATATTATATTCATCGGAGCATCTAAGCGGAATTACATCCGCACAAAAACGTATATAATTGGTATCAAAATGTACGCTTTATAGCTCTGAGAAACTGTTATAGCGTTAAACCATCGCCCTTCGACTGTGCCTTTGACTCTCGAACCGGTACAGCAACCGTGTTAGAGCACATATGAAAGAAAAATATAACGAATGAACAATTAGCCATCGTAACTCGTGGCTGGTTAGCTCCTTCATGCTTACAAAAGGGTTGAAAAGATAGTTTTTTATTTTGCTACGTCCTTAACGTATATTCGAACAATAATTGTTGCTGTTATTATTATTTCAATGCAAAAGCACTGCTAAGAAATAAATAAATGAATAAAGAAGGTTGCCGTCGCTACCGCAGACTTCGAATTATCTTCAGATCAGTGACAAAAAAGACGACACTGACAAGGACTACGACTATAAATACGATGACGATGATGGAGTCGATGACGACGACGACGATGTATTAAATTTTGAATTTTATTAAACTCCGTCTGCGACACTACTACACGTCTGTATCATTTAGGTTTGCTGTCTATGGCCAGCGTCATCTTTTTTGTCATCGTCTCCATCATCGTCGTCAGCACACAAAAATATTATTTAATTTTTTACTTACAATAACTTCTCTTCAAATATATCCCTTGGAAACACTATTTTCTTCAAAATGATAATGATAATGATATTAGATAATGATCTCGCTTGCTCGCTCTTTTGCTCGTACGCTCTGTCGCTCGTTTGGTCAGAAATTGCCGTTTGACAGATTAATGCTGTCGACACGAATGTAGCCACAACGGACAAAAACATATCACCGTGAAAAAGAGACTTCTGTCGATTCGATACACTCGAAATCGAGATATCACACACTTGTTAATAAATAAAATATTTATCGAAGACGACAGCATTTCGGCAATAGTGCGCCTTAAGCCCATTTCTACGAAATGAACAGTCATATAATGACTGTTAGATCTCTTGTTTTTCTTCTTCATATATTTATACAGTCTTATGCATATTTATTTGATTTTTTTTAATATGGATTTGGCCCTTTACGGCCGATGAGGGCAAAATGCTGAATTATGCTTTGCAGAATTCTGTTTGCAAATACGTAAAATCATATTTAACCCTTTTACACCTTTTAAACATTTGTATGAGTAACATTTGCAAGCAAAAACCAAGGCGATATCTCATTGTGCCTAAGAGAAATACGTAAAAATATATATAACCCTTTTACACCCCCTTAGGGGTAGAATTTCTAAAAATCTTAAAATCGGTTTCTAAACATTTGTATGAGTAACATTTGCAAGCAAAAACCAAGGCGATATCTCATCGTGCCTGAGAGAAATACGTAACAATATATTTAACCCTTTTTCACCCCCTTAATCGTGGAATTTCTAAAAATCCTGAAATTGGTTTTTGAACATTTGTACGAGTAACATTTGCAAGCAAAAACCAAGGTGATGTCTCATCGTGCCTAAGAGATATTGAGAAATACGTAAAAAACATATTTAACCCTTTTACACCCCCTTAGGGGTGGAATTTCTAAAAATCCTAAAATCGGTTTCTAAACATTTGTATGAGTTACATTTGCAAGCGAAAACCAAGGCGATATCTCATCGTGCCTAAGAGATATGGAGAAACATGTAAAAACATATTTATCCCTTTTACACCCCCTTAGGGGTGGAATTTCTAAAAATCCTAAAATCGGTTTCTAAACATTTGTATGAGTAACATTTGCAAGCAAAAACCAAGGCGATATCTCATCGTGCCTAAGAGAAATACGTAAAAACATATTTAACTCTTTTACACCCCCTTAAGGGTGGAATTTCTAAAAATCCTGAAATTAGTTTTTAAACATTTGTATGAGTAACATTTGCAAGCGAAAACCAAGGCGATATCTCATTGTTCCTAAGAGATATTGAGAAATACGTAAAAACATATTTAACCCTTTTACACCCCCTTAGGGGTAGAATTTCTAAAAATCCTGAAATTTGTTTTTGAACATTTGTATGAGTAACATTTGCAAACAAAAACCAAGGCGATATCTCATCGTGCCTAAGAGATATGGAGAAATACGTAAAAACATATTTAACCCTTTTACACCCCCTTAGGGGTGGAATTTCTAAAAATCCAGAAATTAGTTTCTCAACATTTGTATGAGTAAAATTTGCAAGCAGAAACCAAGGCGATATCTCATCGTGCCTAAGAGATATTGAGAAATACGTAAAAACATATTTCACCCTTTTACACCCCCTTAGAGGTGAAATTTCGAAAATTCCCTTCTTAGTGAGCGTCTACGACACGAAGGGAATATATCCCTAGAATTTCAAGTTTCTAGGCGCAGGGGTTTGGGCTGGGCGTTGATGAGTGAGTGAGTGAGTCAGTGAGTCAGTCAGTCAGTCAGGACTTTTCTTTTTATATATATAGATATAGAATTTAAAAAAACCGTTAAAACACTTCCGACAGTTTCTAACCCTTTTACACCCCCTTAGGGGTGGAATTTCTCAAAATCCTGGAATTAGTTTTTAGACGTTTGTATGAGTAACATTTGCAAGCGAAAACCAAGGCGATATCTCATCGTGCCTAAGAGATATTGAGAAATACGTAAAAACATATTTCTCTCTTTAACACCCCCTTAAGGGTTAAATTTCTCAAAATCCTAAAATCAGTTTTTGAACATTTGTATGAGTAACACTTGCAAGTAAGAACCAAGGCGATATCTCATCGTGCCTAAGAGATATTGAGAAATACGCAAAAACATATTTAACCCTTTTACAGCCCGTTAGGGGTGGAATTTTCGGAAATCCTGAAATTGGTTTTTAAACATTTGTATGAGTAACATTTGCAAGCCAAAACCAAGGCGATATCTCATCGTGCCTAAGAGAAATACGTAAAAACATATTTATCCTTTTTACACCCCCTTAGGGGTGGAATTTCTAAAAATCCTGAAATCAGTTTTTAAACATTTGTATGACTAACATTTGCAAACAAAAACCAAGGCGATATTTAATCGTGCCTAAGAGATATTGAGAAATACGTAAAAACATATTTCTCCCTTTTACACCCCCTTAAGGGTTGAATTTCTAAAAATCCTAACATCTGTTTTTAAACATTTGTATGAGTAACATTTGCAAGTAAGAACCAAGGCGATATCTCATCGTGCCTAAGAGATATTTAGAAATAAGTAAAAACAGATTTAACCCTTTTACACCCCCTTAAAGGTGGAATTTTCGGAAATCCTGAAATCCGTTTTTAAACATTTGTATGAGTAACATTTGCAAGCAAAAACCAAGGCGATATCTCATCGTGCCTAAGAGAAATACGTAAAAACATATTTATCCCTTTTACACCCTCTTAAGGGTGAAATTTTTAAAAATCCTGCAATTTGGTTTTGAACATTTGTATGAGTAACATTTGCAAGCAGAAACCAAGGCGATATCTCACCGTGCCTAAGAGATATTGAGAAATACGTAAAAATATATTTAACTCTTTTACACCCCCTTAGGGGTGGAATTTCTAAAAATCCTGAAATTAGTTTTTAAACATTTGTATGAGTAACATTTGCAAGCGAAAACCAAGGCGATATCTCATTGTGCCTAAGAGATATTGAGAAATACGTAAAAACATATTTAACCCTTTTACACCCCCTTAGGGGTAGAATTTCTAAAAATCCTGAAATTTGTTTTTGAACATTTGTATGAGTAACATTTGCAAACAAAAACCAAGGCGATATCTCATCGTGCCTAAGAGATATGGAGAAATACGTAAAAACATATTTAACCCTTTTACACCCCCTTAGGGGTGGAATTTCTAAAAATCCAAAAATTAGTTTCTCAACATTTGTATGAGTAAAATTTGCAAGCAGAAACCAAGGCGATATCTCATCGTGCCTAAGAGATATTGAGAAATACGTAAAAACATATTTCACCCTTTTACACCCCCTTAGGGGTGAAATTTCGAAAATTCCCTTCTTAGTGAGCGTCTACGACACGAAGGGAATGTATCCCTAGAATTTCAAGTTTCTAGGCCCAGGGGTTTGGGCTGGGCGTTGATGAGTGAGTGAGTCAGTGAGTCAGTCAGTCAGTCAGGACTTTTCTTTTTATATATATAGAAGACTAGCTGTCTTACCCGGCGTTGCCCGGGTACACAAACAAATAGATAAGACCTAAGCAAGGTCACTCCATATATCTCACACCTTAAAACCACCCTGACAAAATACCCTTTATCATACCACTAAAAATAATGTGGCTTTTAATAACATTTTTTAAATCCAATTTAGCTGTTATACACAAAGTAAAGTGTGGCGCTCATTTTGCAAATTATCAAATCGCTCAGCGCTCTTTGTTACGCTCGCTTCAATATAAACTCTCTTCATATGTATGAGAGTTTTCGAGTGTATTGAGCTGTTGGTTGAGTGAGATTATCATCAGAAGATAATTGCGAGCTCTGATTATAATTTATAGCTGATTTCCTGGCGCTGCCCGAGTGTCACATCATATACGGAATAACAGCTAAATCGGTGTTTAAAAAAGTTGAAAAAAACCACATTACTTTCAGTGCGGGATAAAGATAGTTTTCGTTGGGAGTGGTTATATGGGGTGAGATATATAGAGTGAGTGAGTTTCTATTTTGTTTGTGAAGCTTTGTTTAAATCGGTTAAGGCAGAAAAAATAACTACTTCTAGGGGATAAAGGGGCGATTTTAAGGGGTGAGCTATATTTATACAGTGACCTTCCATTAGAACTTATCAAAATTTGTGTAAAGTTTGGTTGAAATCAGTGAAGGGGTGTGGATTTTTATACTAAATCTTTTTTAGGGCTTTAAGTGGGTGGATATGTATACAATACGACCTTTGTCGTACCCGTCTTAGACCCGCTATAATATTTGTGTAAGGTTTGGTTGCAATCAGTTGATTCGCGTGAATATTTTTGGAGAATCTTTTTTTAGGGGGTGAATAGGGTAGGGTTTAGGGGTGAGATATATCCAGTGACCTTCCGTAGGCTCTAAGCAATATTTGTGCTTGGCTTGGTTGTAATCAGTGAAGGCGTGTGGATTTTATTAAGAATTTATTTTTAGGGGATTAAGGGGGTGGTTTTCAGGGGTGAGATGTATATAGTCGCCTTCCTTTGGTCTTCAACAATATTTGTGTAAGGTTTGATTGAAATAAGTTGATTCGCGTGAATATTTTTTCAAAATCTTTTTTTAGGTGGTTAAGAGGGTGGGCTTTAGGGGTGAGATATACCCAGTGACCTTCCTTAGGCTCTTAACAATATTTGTGTTTGGTTTGGTTGTAATCGGTGAAGGCGTGTGGATTTTATTAAGAATTTTTTTTTAAGGGATAAAGGGGGTGGTTTTCAGGGGTAAGATATATACAGTTGCCTTTCTTTGGTCTTCAGCAATATTGGTATAAAGTTTGGCTGAAATCGGTCGACGCGTGTAGCTTTGTATAGCCGGACAGACAGACAAACAGACAGACAAACATTCATTTTTATAAATAAGATTTTTTAGAGGGTGAAGACGGTGGGGTTTAGGGGTGAGATATATCCAGTGACCTTCCTTAGGCTCTTAACAATATTTGTGCTTGGCTTGGTTGTAATCGGTGAAGGCGTGTGGATTTTATTAAGAATTTATTTTTAGGAGATTAAGAGGGTGGTTCTCAGGGGTGAGATACATACAGTCGCCTTCCTTTGGTCTTCAACAATATTTGTGTAAGGTTTGGTTGAAATCAGTTGATTCGCGTGAATATTTTTGAAGAATCTTGTTTTAGGGGATGAAGGGGGTGGTTTTAAGGGGTGAGATATATCCAGTGACCTCCCGTAGGCTCTTAACAATATTTGTGCTTGGTTTAGTTGTAATCGGTGAAGGCGTGTGGATTTTATTAAGAATTTTTTTGAGGGGATGAAGGGGGTGGTTTTCAGGGGTGAGATGTATTCAGTGACCTTCCGCAGACTCTTAACAATATTTATGCTTGGTTTGGTTGTAATCGGTGAAGGCGTGTGGATTTTATTAAGAATTCATTTTTAGGGGATGAAGGGGGTGGTTTTCAGGGGTGAGATACATACAGTAGCCTTCCTTTGGTCTTCAACAATATTTGTGTAAGGTTTGGTTGAAATCAGTTGATTCGCGTGAATATTTTTAAAGAATCTTTTTTTAGGGGGTGAAGAGGGTGGGGTTTAGGGGTGAGATGTATCCAGTGACCTTCCTTGGGCTCTTAACAATATTTGTGCTTGGTTTGTTTGTAATCGGTGAAGGCGAATATATAGAATATATAGAATTAAAAAAAAACCATTAAAACACTTTCGACAGTTTCTAACTCTTTTACACCCCCTTAGGGGTGGAATTTCTAAAAATCCTGAAATTGGTTTTTAGACATTTGTATGAGTAACATTTGCAAGCGAAAATCAAGGCGATATCTCATCGTGCCTAAGAGATATTGAGAAATACGTAAAAACATAATTCTCCCTTTTACACCCCCTTAAGGGTTGAATTTCTAAAAATCCTAAGATCAGTTTTTGAACATTTGTATGAGTAACATTTGCAAGTAATAACCAAGGCGATATCTCATCGTGCCTAAGAGATATTGAGAAATACGTAAAAACATATTTAACCCTTTTACAGCCCTTTAGGGGTGGAATTTTCGGAAATCCTGAAATTAGTTTTTAAACATTTGTATGAGTAACATTTGCAAGCAAAAACCAAGGCGATATCTCATCGTGCCTAAGAGAAATACGTAAAAACATATTTAACCCTTTTACACCCCGTTAAGGGTGGAATTTCTAAAAATCCTGAAATGGGTTTTTAAACATTTGTATGAGTAACATTTGCAAACAAAAACCAAGGCGATATTTTATCGTGCCTAAGAAATATTGAGAAATACGTAAAAACATCTTTCTCCCTTTTACACCCCCATAGGGGTTGAATTTCTAAAAATCCTAACATCTGTTTTTAAACATTTGTATGAGTAACATTTGCAAGTAAGAACCAAGGCGATATCTCATCGTGCCTAAGAGATATTGAGAAATACGTAAAAACATATTTAACCCTTTTACACCCCCTTAAAGGTGGAATTTTCGGGAATCCTGAAATTCGTTTTTAAACCTTTGTATGAGTAACATTTGCACGCAAAAACCAAGGCAATATCTCATCGTGCCTAAGAGAAATACGTAAAAACATATTTATCCCTTTTACACTCTCTTAGGGGTGAAATTTTTAAAAATCCTGAAATTTGGTTTTGAACATTTGTATGAGTAACATTTGCAAGCAGAAACCAAGGCGATATCTCATCGTGCCTAAGAGATATTGAGAAATACGCAAAAATATATTAAACCCTTTTACACCCCCTTAGGGGTGGAATTTCTAAAAATCCTGAAATCTGTTTTTAAACATTTGTATGAGTAACATTTGCAAGTAAGAACCAAGGCGATATCTCATCGTGCCTAAGAGATATTAAGAAATACGTAAAAACATATTTAACCCTTTTACACCCCCTTAAATGTGGAATTTGCGGAAATCCTGAAATTTGTTTTTAAACATTTGTATGAGTAACATTTGCAAGCAAAAACCAAGGCGATATCTCATCGTGCCTAAGAGAAATACGTAAAAACATATTTAACCCTTTTACACCCCGTTAAGGGTGGAATTTCTAAAAATCCTGAAATGGGTTTTTAAACATTTGTATGAGTAACATTTGCAAACAAAAACCAAGGCGATATCTCATCGTGCCTAAGAGATATAGAGAAATACGCAAAAATATATTTAACTCTTTTACACCCCCTTAGGGGTAGAATTTCTAAAAATCCTGAAATCTGTTTTTAAACATTTGTATGAGTAACATTTGCAAGTAAGAACCAAGGCGATATCTCATCGTGCCTAAGAGATATTAAGAAATACGTAAAAACATATTTAACCCTTTTACACCCCCGTAAAGGTGGAATTTGCGGAAATCCTGAAATTTGTTTTTAAACATTTGTATGAGTAACATTTGCAAGCAAAAACCAAGGCGATATCTCATCGTGCCTAGGAGAAATACGTAAAAACATATTTATCCCTTTTACACCCCCTTAGGGGTGGAATTTCTAAAAATCCTTAAATTGGTTTTTAAACATTTGTATGAGTAACATTTGCAAGCAAAAACCAAGGCGATATCTCATCGTGCCTAAGAGAAATACGTAAAAACATATTTAACTCTTTTACACCCCCTTAGGGGTGGAATTTCTAAAAATCCTGAAATTAGTTTATAAACATTTGTATGAGTAACATTTGCAAGCGAAAACCAAGGCGATATCTCATTGTGCCTAAGAGATATTGAGAAATACGTAAAAACATATTTAACCCTTTTACACCCCCTTAGGGGTAGAATTTCTAAAAATCCTGAAATTTGTTTTTGAACATTTGTATGAGTAACATTTGCAAACAAAAACCAAGGCGATATCTCATCGTGCCTAAGAGATATGGAGAAATACGTAAAAACATATTTAACCCTTTTACACCCCCTTAGGGGTGGAATTTCTAAAAATCCAAAAATTCGTTTCTCAACATTTGTATGAGTAACATTAGCAAGCAGAAACCAAGGCGATATCTCATCGTGCCTAAGAGATATTGAGAAATACGTAAAAACATATTTCACCCTTTTACACCCCCTTAGGGGTGAAATTTCGAAAATTCCCTTCTTAGTGAGCGTCTACGACACGAAGGGAATGTATCCCTAGAATTTCAAGTTTCTAGGCCCAGGGGTTTGGGCTGGGCGTTGATGAGTGAGTGAGTCAGTGAGTCAGTCAGTCAGTCAGGACTTTTCTTTTTATATATATAGATTGGAGCTAATGGAAAGCCCATAGGAAGCCCAGAAATTTGTTTGTAAATTTTATTATCAAAGTGAAATAAGTAAAAGACATAATTATCTCAGTGTCTTTTTTAATTCGACGATAACACTGCCCTCTCCACACAAATACCTTCTTTTTAAGACGGTTTAAAACTAATAGTAAATATATATTTGTCAATAAGAGGTCACATCTAATGAAACTAAAATGTATTAAGCAGGTAAAATTATTTGCGTAACCATTGATTCCAGAGAAGAACTGTCATTAACATTACGAATTAACTCTTAATACTCTTCGTCAATATTTTATGAACAAAATCAATTGATTTTGTGTGTGGGACAATTGATAGACTAAGCTATAGCCCTCGTTGGGATGTTCAGTTTGTATATTTTTGCTAAAGTGTATATTCTAGCTAAATTTGTATTATCAGGACTTAGGTAATGATAGCTAGTTTCATTAATGAATTTTGCTCGAATTCAGATATCTAGACGTATAGTAACTGATTTGTATGCAATTTTTGTTGTATCAGTTACCATAAACTTGTAAGTAATTTTCATCATTTAAGAGTGCAAGGGATTTTTGTATGTAATCAATACACTTTAGAACAATAGTGCTATTCACTTTGTCATCTCTGGTAATTTTTATATCACGGTGTAAAGATAAATATATCTTAGTATCAAGTATGACTTTATGAGTGTCTATTTTGTTTTAGTGCAATGTAATTTTTTCAAATATAATATTAGTTAGCAAGCGTTTCGCATAACTTAACTTGTCTTTCTGAATCAAATCTGACTGTGATTCAAATTCAGAAATAACTTTATAAATAGCACTTTCGGCTTTCTTTGTGAGTAAGTATTACAAAATTTAGTTCCGTCCGATAGAAAATACTGGATAGATTGATCAACCAGCATTTTGTAAGACTTTTGTTAGAGTTGTAAGTTCCGAGTCTGTTCAAAATAGTCTTAAGATGGATGATGGAATAATTATTTGTTGTATTGTTAGTGCTGCGATCAGTTGACTTTGAATTCGAATTGAATTAACTTTGGGGGTTTATTTGACTTTTCTCTGGACCGTCACAACGCCGTAAAATATTCATCTAATTAGATGAGTATGTATGAGTATGTATGTATGAGATGTAAATTTACAACGAAAGCGGTCACTGCGTTTACAAACGATTAACTACACTAGCAAACAAATAAACATGGATTTCTTTAGAAGTCTGTATAGAAGATTTGGACCTACGCATCTACAACAATTTCAAAATTTGTAAGAGAACTAATGAAAAGGAACTACGTCTTCAAGAACAACTCGAATTTCTCCTCTGCTCTCGTTAGGAAGGTCTAGTTTAGAAACATTTAAATTCTACTGTACTTTACAACTTAGAAATTTTTAATGGAAAAAATCGACCAAGATTTAAAAAAATATTACACCTAATACATACAAAAATGTTAAATGTAGATATGGATGATATCATCTTTAGAAAAAAACCTATCTATCCTAGAATTAGCAACGTTTAAAAACTCCAACGTGTATTCACAAAGATTTTTAACATTAAAAAAGTAACGCTAACTATGTTATATTTCGAAGTACGTATTAGGTATCGAAAAACTTCAACGCTTACGTTGTGCCAAAAACTTTCATACGCATAACTTTATTTTCGGTAGTAGAGATTATTAGCTCTCTCTTATTCTCACAGAGATTTAATTTACTCGACAAATCGGAATAATGACCATGACATACAATATAACGTATCACCACGACTACGACGACGGCAACGATATACACCTTGGGGAATATTTCTTCAAAACGTCAGAAAACAAAAGTAATAAGAGTGTTTGAAAAGTGTGTAAAGATTTAGAGCAAGTTTTACAACGAGCGGTGAAAGATGACTTCCGAAAAAGTGTACTATGATCCTTTGCATCCAGAGGGATACGCTGGTGCGCGGCATTCAATCAGTAGCAAAAATAAAGCAGACTCCGTGTATGACTGGCTGACTCAGCAGGATAGTTATACCATTCATAGACCCTGTGCACCGTGTCTTTCCACGACTGTATTACAATGTTACAAATATTGACGATGTCTGGGAGGTCGATCTCGTGGATCTACGTTCTTTGAGAAGCTGTAACGACGACGTCTCCTACCTGCTTATGGTAATTAACGTTCTCAGCAAATACGCCTGGGTCGAACCCTTGCAGGACAAAACTGTTCGCGAGATTCTCAAAGGCATTTAAACGTATTCTCGAGTGTAACGATGGTCCTATATCGGTTTCACTACAAACCAACCATAGAAAAGAATTCCTCGGTGGTCAACTCCAAAAATTTCTCAAAGATGAAAACAAACAATTTCGCGTTGCTCGTAATCCGGATGTAAAAGCCTCGATTGTCGAGCGTTTTAATCGCACTCTCAAGTAGCTGATGTGGCGTTATTTCACACATCGTAATACTTATCGTTACATCGATATACTACAACAAATGGTTTATGCGTACTGTTACGTCCTGGGTCTCCAACCCCCTTTGTGAATTTTTGAATTTATAATAATTTATATACGATTTATTATTCATTCTTTTGCTAACGTCAGCGTTCACACGCTGGCCGGCGAGACGCGGCGCATCGGCAGGACGCGCTGCGCCCTGCAAATAATTATTACGCGTGCCTTCTGCACTGCTTTATTCATTTTAATTAGTCAGTTCTTCTCCGGGGGCCGACCATGATGGTCGGTCCTCGTCATACCATATCGATAAAATATATTCTAAAGGTTTATGTTAATGTTAGATGCGCGCAATGTTTACTAACCGTTTAATATCAGGGGTACAAATTGAAAATGCGGGTTTGATAACAGATGGCGTTACTAACGCTATACGCATCAGGCAGTACTGTGACTATGTTCATGTCAAAGCTACGTCTTATAGCTTTAATTTTCAGTATGTGTCAATTTGTCGCAGTGTCAAATTCATAGTTTTTTTGAGCTCTCAATATGTCGAGTTTCGTGCCAACAAAACAGCATTTGCGGGAAGTTTTAATTTACTTCTTTAATTTGAAGAAAAGTGCTGCTGAAGCACATCGATTGGTCTCCGAGGCTTATCCGAGTCATGTTCCATCGGTTTCAACGTGCGAGAGATGGTTTGTGCGGTTTAGAAGTGGTGATTTTGACGTTGAGGACAAAGAGCGGCCGGGCCAAGTGAAAAAGTTTGAGAATGCTGAATTGGAGGCAATACTCAATGAAGACTCGTGTCAAACTCAACAAGAGCTCGCAGATTCATTGGGAGTGACACAACAAGCCATTTCCCATCGTATAAAAGCCCTCGGAATGATCCAAAAGCAAGGACATTGGGTGCCGTATGAGCTGAAGCCGAGAGACGTCGAGCGCCGTTTTTTTGCATGCGAACTGCTGCTCGAACGGCAAAAACGGAAGGGTTTTTTGCATCGCATTGTCACTGGTGATGAAAAGTGGATCCATTACGATAACCCGAAGCGCAAAAAATCATATGGTTACCCCGGCCATGCATCATCATCGACGGCCAAACCAAATATTCACGGCGCCAAGCTCATGCTCTGTATTTGGTGGGACCAGCTGGGTGTGGTGTATTATGAGCTATTGAAATCGAACGAAACCATCACAGGAGCACTATACCGAACTCAATTGATGCGTTTGAGCCGCGCACTCAAAGAAAAACGGCCACAATACGAGCAAAGACACGACAAAGTAATTTTGCAACATGACAACGCTCGGCCACATGTTGCAGCGCCGGTCAAAACATACCTACAAACGCTGAAATGGGAAGTCTTACCCCACCCGCCGTATAGCCCAGATATTGCTCCTTCCGATTACCACCTTTTCCGATCGATGACACATGGCCTAGCTGACCAGCGCTTCCATTCTTACGAAGAAGCCCAAAAATGGGTCGATGACTGGATAGCAGCCAAGCCGGCCGAATTTTTTCGCGACGGTATCCGTAAATTGCCAGAAAGATGGGAAACAGTTGTGGCTAGCGATGGACAATACTTTGAATAATTCATTTGTTACCATTTTTTCAGAATAAACGTTCAAAAATAGAAAAAAATCCCGCATT
This sequence comes from Cylloceria caligata, assembly GCA_963942595.1. Classification (NCBI taxonomy): domain Eukaryota; kingdom Metazoa; phylum Arthropoda; class Insecta; order Hymenoptera; family Ichneumonidae; genus Cylloceria; species Cylloceria caligata. Next base: position 31,673,257 of record OZ012706.1, read on the forward strand.
TTCAATTTGTACTCCTGATATATATATATATATATATATGTGTGCAAATATATGTCCAGGGAACACGATTATATTAATACGTTCGAATATTATTTTAATATATATATTGTAACGGTTATTTTTTTACGTTCACATATATTTTTATTTATCGTGGGATTTTGGGCCCGACACATAACTAATGAACTTAGACTGCATGGTGGTTGATCATGATGCTTTATTGTGAGAGATCAGTTACATAGAAAAAAGACGTCACTTCTTAATTTCGGTCCTTTCGATTTTCCGTAATCTTCTTTTTATACATGTAATTCTATCGATTATTTCCGCAATTTATTATACTATCTCCGATGCACGGATTCTTAGTATTTTTCGGCAGTCTGTTATGGTTCGTAGCACAGTATCACTATATACATATCCAATACGCCGATATATCTATACTGCACCGCTCGCTATCTTTCCTCGCACTCACTCCTTTGTTAGAGCGTCTCAGCTCTATTTACGATTCTTTCGCTCTGTCTCTGATGATGCTTTCTCTCGCTTGGTGTCAAACGGTATTGCTCGATACTGGTTGCATCGGTATCTCGCCTACTGGTTATATTACTTCGCATTCGCTCTTTTTATGGGGTGTATGAACCCTATTCACAATTCTTTTTCATCCACTCTCGTTTCGCTCAGACACACTTTGTTACTCGTATTTTGCCGCCACGGGATTGGCTTATTCATATTTTTCCCTTTCTTATCCTAATTATTTAATTCTACTTACTCTTATTTAATTCTAATTTTCCTATCTTCTACATTCCTGATTTGATCCTCTCGGTTTCAACAATTTAGGGAATTCCCTCGATTATATTAATGATTATTTCTACTTATTCGAGCATGAATTCTTGGTATTTTGGGGCTCGAGCTACGGTTACGGGACGACGCCTCGGTCTTGTCGCCTCACACACACACACATACACCGCACTACTTGGATAGAGTGTAGAAACTCTATGTACAATTCTTAGCTCTTTCTCTCCCGTCTTACTCGCACTCTGTCTCCTTTCCACTTATGCGATTTTTCGTTTCTCGATTCTCTCGTAGGTTTAAAGACCCAATTTATTTATTTTATTTCCGGAATCTGTTCGCCTACTTCGATGCACTTATTCTACACGCTTCGATCTATCTTCTTAACCCTATTCCCTTAAAAACTACCTGCTTATTCGCCTGAATCTATTTCTAATGATCTTCTACCAGTCAACTCATGTACTAGCTAGATTTCTATGATCGCATACGTTATATACGATTTAACTGGCTATTTCTAATTAGATTTCTATCTCTCGCCTGTTTGTGTCCTCTTTTCTCACGGGTCTCGGAGTGTCCCTCACTTGCTTCACGGTTCGAAATGCACACAGACTCTACTTTTCGTATCTTTCTTTTGCTTTTAGAATTTCCACTTTTTAATTTTACTCTTTACTGTTCTTTTTCTTTTATCCTTTCTGATTTAGCCTTTTGAGCCAAGAGAGCTCCTCTCTCCCCGCACCGGCCTTTTATAGGCCTCCCCTCGCCTCAGTCCCCTCTGCCCATTCTTCATCATAATTTTAAAATCAAAGGCATTTCCTGACTGTTGCGGTACGCCGTTGCCGCGCTTACCGCCTTCCCCTCGCCTCCCAGGAAGGCCAGCTGGTCGCTGACCTGCTGTTTACGTCAGCGAAGGAATTTCGGAGCGGCGACAGCTCTAGTTCTTATATCGGGGCAATGGCCTATTGCCCGCAAAACTCGGTACTTCTGTACCAAGTCTTTCGCTTAGGTGTTTTTATATCTCTTAAATATACTCGGGCTCTTCTAGCCGTCCGAAATAACGATCGGTGCTCGCGAATATACCTCTGTTCTGTCGCATCGATCGTTATCGCATTAAGCCCTACGCTAATCAGTGTAATGATGTTACAATATATATAATACATAGTGTTGTGCGTGTCATGAATAAACAATTGTGTCGCGCCCCATTCACAGACTTTTTGGGACAATACTATCGTACTTATCGTACAGCTTCAGAATAATTAATTCGTTTGTAGTGCTACCGTTCTAATAGACGTTTAGTCGAAATGCTAGTGCACGCCATTTATTAACTTTATTTAACTGTTTCAATATATATATATATATATATATAAATATATATATATATATCTACAATGACATTTACCTTTCAAAATAGTGTTATCGTGCCGCGCGCCATTCGTGTAGTGTTGCGCGCGCTTTTGATCGTATGTATACATGGGACAACGTTCTAATTCGGACGAAATTATAAATCTTGTGAGACATTTTTGGTGTTTATCCTGTGTTTATTAATTATTTGTCAAAACACGCCCCTCACCAGCCGTGCCCCAATCCCGAGGCAGCACATTCTGTCTCAAAATGGGGAAAATAAAATATTATTCCGTCGTTGCGTCCATTCGTTAAAACCCAGAACGTAACACGTACAATCATGTTATACACTCGAGCATTAAAATGCAGCCGGCTGCCGGAACGCTATATAATGCCGATACAGCGGTGCGTAATTTGACAATTAATGCCGTAAGGCGACGTGAAAAGAAACGTTTCACAACGTATAAATACAAACCCGGAGATTACGTTCGAATGAGTAGAACTAAATACACCTTCGAAAAAGGTTACGAAAAAAATTGGAGTGAAGAAATTTTCCCTATCAAAAAAGTTTTACATAGGCAGGGCTTGTATATGTGTGTGTTGTGTGATCTTAAAGACGAACCTATCGATGGTTTCTTTTACCCCAAAGAATTGACGAGTATTCATGAGAAGCCTATGGAGGAGAATAAAGAATTCAAGATTGATCAAGTTGTACGGACAAAAGGACACGGTGCGGAAAAACAAATTTTCGTGAGTTGGGATGGGATATCCGGCAAAATTTAACTCGTGGATACCAGCGCCGAACGTTCACGATCTCGCATATACGAAATTTTGTGGATACATCGAGCAAAGAACCTCTTTCACCCCGTGCTACCTGTTCGAATCCACGAGAAACTGCTATGTGCTCTGTGCCGTAAGTGTACAGAGTTTATGGTCCAAGACTCGTGCATTCATGAGAACCCTGATGACAGGGCTTTTACCGGTACCTAGGTGTTGGATGAGGTGTGGAAGGCAATAGATATAGGCTATAAAATCTTTGAAATTTCGATGATTTGGGCGTACAAAACACCAATGTACAATCCTGATACACGCGAGGGTGGACTGATTGCCGCTTATGTAAATAAATTTTTGAAGATTAAACAGGAGGCTATTGGTTGGTCCGAGTACTGTATCGACGAAGCGTCTCGCGAGGAATATATAAATTATTACGAGCGCGTGAAAGGTATCCGGCTGAACGCTAGCAACGTTACGCGTAATCACTCAGTCTACACTCAGTTGCTAAGCTTCGCTTAAATTAGTTCTAGGGTAAATACGGTCAGTGGGATAACCTGACTCACACGGAAATAATTCAAACTCGTGAGAAGCTATTGTTGTATTTGTACGACAATCACAAAGAAATTCAATGTCTTCTACCGGTTAACGATGATTTGTTATATTTGAACTGGGTATCTCGCGACGAGGCTATTGTCCCTAGCCCCTTAACTAGTTATTTACGTGAGTACTGGTGATGATGCTTGGGAGCCCTTGATAAGTTATCTCCTCGGTGACATGACCAACGATTTGATATCGGTGGCTCCGAGCGCTAATATCAACTCGTTCGTCTCCAGCGGTCTGAAATGTTATAGTTATACGGCTACGACTACCGCGTATCCGAAAACCGTGGTGGACACTGGTTGCAAAGTGAAGGGGATAAATTTGAATTACAAAAACTCACAAACAATTAATTTAATCTCAATAAATCAACCTATAAAATCAGAAATGCCGTGGTTTAGTAATACATCGCTTAATAAAAAATTTTAATCAATTCAAAGAAAACCCCTCTACAACGTCATCACCCGTACAATGTACATAACTTGTCGTGTCGTATGCCGTAAACGTCGCCATATTACACACAGATTATCACTACCGTTTGGCTTTAAAGATAGCGATGCTGATGATGGCTAGAAACAACTATGTAATATAAACTTTGTAAATATGTAAATACCGCACGCGCGCGCTTGTGTGCGTGCGTGTGTGGTCGTTAATGTATATAGGTTGTAAATAATTTTGCACAAATGTCTTTGTGCAAAATCTCTCTCTCTCTCTCTCTCTCTCTCTCTCTCTCTCTCTCTCTCTCTCTCTCTCTCTCTCTCTCTGTGTGTGTGCGTGCGTGCGTGCGTGCGTGCGTGCGTGCGTGCGTGCGTGCGTGCGTGCGTGTGCGTGCGTGCGCGTGTGTGTGCGCGTGTGCGTGTGCGTGTGCGTGTGTGTAGGTGTGTGTGTGTGTGTAGGTGGAAAAATGCAATTACGCACGCCAGCATGTTCCCTTTGCTGGTAGTGTGAGACTCTCAGATGCTGTTCTACCCACTAAAAAATCACCTTCATTTACTCCTGCTTCCCCACGCGGCACGGCCTATGAGCATTCATCGCGCGGGAGCACTTGGCCGCGGCCTCTTCACGATTGCTGGAAATTTTGCTTATCGCTTTTCACTACGCTTCAGCGTTTCGTCTCTCTTGCTCTTCCGCTCGGAGTGTCTTCAGGATACCACTGGCAAAACCCGCCACTGCCTCCCACTTCCCCGGGGACATCAGCATCTGGCTCACCAGGTTTCCTACTGACGGCTGCTGATCAAGCACCCGCCTTAGCTCTTCGCTTTCGGCGTCGTATCTTGGGCATGTGAAAAATACATGTTCCGCGTCTTCGACCGTTGGAGAGCAGGCTGGGCAAACGGATGTGTCGTCTAGCCGAAAACGTAACTGGTACTGCCGGAAGCAACCGTGACCCGTCAGGATCTGCGTGAGGTAGTAGTCTATCTCCCCATGCTGCCGATTTACCTACCTTTCGATACTAGGGATGAGTCGGTATGTCCATCGCCCTTTGGACGAAATTTCCCAGATCCCTTGCCACTGCGTCATGCTGACCGCTTTTTCTTCTAACGTGATACTTTCCGGGGGGGGGGGTCGAGGGTCCTCGCGTCTCCGTCGCTATATTCTTTGCCTCTCATCCACTAAGAGCTCGATTGGTTGAAACCCAGCCAACACGCCCGCTGCGCCCTATGACACTGTACGGAAGGCACTGGTCACCCGCAGGGCACTTCTGCGATATACTTTTACGATTTTTCGAGCGTATGTTCCTGTCCTGATAGCCCCAGCCCAAATTGGGGCTGCGTACAGCAAGATCGAAGTTATCACGCTCAGGACCTTTCGTCGATTCTGCCTTAGCCCTTCTATATTCGGCATAATACGCGACAAGGCCGCGGTTGCTCTCGCTGCCTTGTCACTTGCGTACTGCAGGTGCTCGTCGAAACGCAGTCTCTCGTCGATCAAGACTCCCGGGTACTTGAGGGAGGACTGCGATTCGATCTCCTTATGTCCAACGGTGATGGTGATGGTTTCCCCTTTTTTCCGACTCGTGACCAGAATCACTTCAGTCTTATGATCTGCAAGTTCCAGCCCAACGCTTGTCATTCATTGTCGGACGGTTCGTGCAGCTTCGTTTGCCGCTTGTACCATCTCTTCCAACTGCTTGGCCACTACCACCACGGCGACGTCATCTGCAAATCCAATAATCTGCGTTCCTTCCGGCATTTGGAGCTTTAGTACCGCGTCGTACATGATGTTCCACAGTGCTGGTCCAAGGACCGAGCCCTGTGGGACTCCTCCGGTGACTTTGTATCTTTGCGGCCCATCGTCTGTTTCGAACACCAGGATTCTATCCCTGAAGTAGTCCGTGATGATTTTCCTCATATAAAACGGGACGCCCAGACGTTAGAGTTCCTGCAGTATACAGCTCCATCTCGCTGTTTTAAACGCGTTTTTAACGTCCAAAGTTACAATAGCACCGTACTTCTTAGAACCTCCTTTCCACCGCTTGCCTTCGATGGCACTACGAGCCATGCTGACGACCAGGTTCACGGCATCCACCGTCGAGCGCTGTTTCCGAAGCCAAACTGGTTCTCCGACAGGCCATCCCTCCCTTCCGTGAATTCTTCCAAACGGTTGCAGATAATCCGCTCGAGTATCTTCCCCGCCGTATCCAATAAACATATTGGGCGGTAGGCCTATGGGTCCTCTGGTGGTTTATTTCCCTTCGGGAGGAGCACTAGGCTTTGCTTTTTTCACTGTTGTGGGAAGGCTCCCTCGCGCAGGCAGGCATTGTATACCTCTAAGGAAATATCCGGGCATTTTTGGCTGGCCATTTTCAGAGCAACATTGGGTATGCCGTCCGAGCCAGGTGCCTTGTTATCCCCCACCCTTTGAAAGGCAGCCAGCAGCTCTTCTCGAGTAATCGGCGGCACGTAATCATCAGCAAGCGGCCATGCTATGTCGTGGTGGATTTCCTGTTGTGAGGAAACAAGCACGAAACTATCCCGTACAATCTTCTGGTTTCTGATGGCATCATCGTGGAGGAGCTTCTTAACCTGGCCATAACTGTCTTATACGGCCTACCCCAAGGGTCGTTGTTCACCTCATTGCATAATTCCATCCAACTCCGGCGTTTGCTTGCTTTGATTGCTCGCTTGAAGTTCTTTCGGGCTTGTCTGAAGACCTGTTGAAGCTGTTGAGCTGTTGTACCAGTGCTTGTCGTCGGAGCTGAGTTACTCCCTCCTGCCACCATGTACGTACCCGTGTACTAATCACTCGTAGCTTTACATTCAGTGGAGGCCGAGTGGTCAACCTCCATGATGGTGCGGTCGCTTCTTGATGACGCCTGGGAGCCCGCTTTCTCGCTCCCTATAAGCGCCTGCACTGGGGTATCCCTCCCCTGTACCGTAGACGTATTTTCCTTTGCGGTGTCCATAGCAAAGTAAAAACGGGTTTTTTGGAAGGGTGTCCCACCGCGGCTGTTGTTCCGCGGGGCCTACTTTGTCGGCCCGACCCTCCATATCTGGAGAGCGTTCCCCCATCCGCCACCTGGGGACGCGCCGCGTAGGTGTTTCAGCATCACCCCCTGGTGTGTGTGTGTTTTTTTTTTTTAAATTTTTTTATACGAGAAGGGGGGAAATGCATTACGCACCATAGGGAACAGTGGAGTTCCCCGTGTGTCGGGCTGGATTCCTTTCCTCATCCATACCTTTCCGTACCGACTAAAACCCTACCTCCTTGTCTACCTTGACCTTTTGAGTTTCCTATGAAACCTACCCCCCTGCAGAACTGCCGTTAGGTATTACGTTGCAGAGGAAGTCTCAGCCGTAGCTCTTCCTCGATTGAATTTAAGTTACCGTACTTCCCCCTTCCTCATTGTGGTGGTATACATGAGATTAAAGGTTCTTGCAACTTCTTCGCTCATCGTATTTCTTTTCTCGCTCGCTCTTCTCTTCGCAGCTCCTTCAGGACTTCTGCAGAGAAGGCACTAACTGCCTCCCAACCCGCAGCCGTCGCTAGCATAGTTTCCACCAAGTTCTCTGGGGTTATACTAATGTTCAGGGCAGCTTCTAGCTCGCCACGTCTCGTACTGAATCGTGGGCACTGGAAAAACACGTGCTCCGCGTCTTCTTCTGGACCGCGGCAGGTCGGGCACTCCGGTGAATCCTCATATTTATATTTATGAAGATATACTCGGAAGCATCCATGTCCCGAGCGTAGCTGTGTCAGGTAATAGTTGACTTCCCCGTGGGTTCGGTTCACCCAATCTTTTACCTGGGGTATCAGCCGATGGGTCCATCTTTCTTTGGTTGAGGTATCCCATTTCGTCTGCCAGCGCGTAATGCTGCTTTTTCTCTCCTGCGTTCCTGGATCTTCTGGCCCCAAAGGAGTCAATCGTCTTTGCTGGTACAAAGCCCGTCGCTCCTGTGCCAGTATCTCAATGGGCATAGCTCCTGCAATAACGTTCACGTTATCTTCGGAAACCGTGCGAAATGCGCATGATACCCTCAGTGCGCTGAGCCGTTGGACTGCTGCTGCCTTCTTCCGATACTCCGCCGTTGTCATTGCATCTGTCCAGATAGCGATGGCATATGTGAGCACCCAAGTGATCACCGACAGTAATAGTGTTCTCCTCTTCTGTCTCGTGCCTCCTATGTTCGGCATAAGTCGAGACAGCACTACCGCCACATTAGCCGCTTTGGTACTAGCATGATCTACGTGTTGTTTCCTTCATCTTCCTGCTTGTTATTAGGACCACTTCTGTCTTGTTTTCAACCAATTGGAGGCCAACTGATCTCATCCAGCGCTGAATCTGTCCTAGGGTGTCCTCGAAGATCATGTTCACTTCCTCCAGGTATTTCGCGGTGATGATAACTGCTACATCGTCTGCGAAGGCGACTCGCTCCGCTCCGTCCGGTAATTTTAGCTTCAGAAGCCCGTCATACATGATATTCCAGAGAAGCGGTCCCAGTACTGAGCCTTAGGGGATGCTCCCCGTGACATTATAATCTTGTGGGCCGCCTTCTGTGTCATATATGAGGACTCTGTTACTCAGGTAGTTCATGACTTTCCTCTTCAGTTACTGTGGCACGCTCAATCTGTTTAGCGCATCCCAGATACAGTCCCACCTTGCCGAGTTGAAGGCATTCTTGATGTCGAGGGTGACGACCAAGCAGTACTTCTTTGCTCCCCTTTTCCACCGTGCTCCTGATGTGGCTTCCCTAGCGGTGCTTACAACTAGGTTTACCGCATCGAGTGTCGAACGGGACTTCCTGAAGCCATATTGATTATTGGCTAGTGAGTTCTTAATGGCCGCTTCAATTCTATTATGAACGATGCGTTCCAGGATTTTGCCGGCTGTATCCAGCATACAGAGTGGACGATAGGATGATGGTTCGTCTGGTGGTTTCTTCCCTTTCGGGAGAAGCACGAGCCTCTGCCGTTTCCACGGCTCTGGAAAGACTCCTTCCCTGAGACACGCATTATACACGTCTATAAACACCTCTGGCACCTTGCCGACAGCCGTCTTCAGAGCGGCGTTCGGTATACCATCTAGTCCGGGCGCTTTACTGAGTTTAACTTTACTCGAAGCCTTGACCAGTTCCTCCAGTGTGACCGGTGGGATGATTTCCCCTTCTCCAGCATCTACTTGATAGACATGTTCCGGTTGCTGCGGGAACAGGGTCGTAACTATTTTCCGAAGCAAGACCGGATTTGAAGGTGTTGGCATTGGCTGGCTCTTCAGCCGGGTCGTGACTACCTTATATGGTCGACCCCACGGGTCGTCGTCTACCATGCTTAGCAGCTCATCCTAACACTGCTTTTTGCTGCTTTGATGGCTTTGCTGAGCTTGGAACGTGCTTCTTTGTGTTTCTCTTCCAGTGCTGCATATGAGTTTTTACCGCGGGCTCGTTGTGCCAGCCTCCGTGCCTTATGATTGTTCGCACGGAGCATGGTTATGGTGTCATTCCACCAGTACACGGGGGGAAGTGGTTGTTTTCGCGTTTCCTGGGCATGCTAGCATCGCATGCGTAAGTTACCTTCGCCATGAGTGACTCCATCTTCTTCGATGCATTTGCCTCCTCTATTATCGCGTCCTCGATGACCATGCAAAGCACGTTTTCATCAAACTTTCCTGGTTTCCAGCCAATAGCGTTCGATTTCTTCAGCAGTGGTCCGTGCCGCTTATTCTTGCATCGGATTTCCCATGAAATAGCGCGATGATCACTAGGCGTGCAGAGATCTGGGACCTTCCAGCTGGCACTGTCTCTAGCCAGGCAGCTGCTGACAAATGTGAGGTCTACTATAGAGCTTGCCTCACCCCTGCTGAATGTGGGCGATGTACCGCTGTTGAGCAGAATCAAGTCCAAAGAGGAGAGGGCTTCCATGAAGGCTTGCCCTCTCCTGTCCATCCTTACACTGCCCCAGTCCACTGCCCAGGCATTGAAGTCTCCGGCTATTACGATGGGGCACCGACCCCGGGCATCTCTGACAAGTCTGTTGAGCAAGTCCTCGAATTCCTCGATTTTGAGGCTCGGCGGGGCATAGTAGCTGTATATATGTACGCTGCTTACCTTAGCATGCACAAAACTCGATTCGGATTTCTCCATCGTCTCTTGGATTTGGCATTTACCGCACGATCAAATGGCGGCCTTGCCTGTTGTGTCTGCAACCACGGGTTGTATGTCGAGCTGTAGATATTGCTCTGATATGATCACAACGTCTGTTCTCAACTCCTGCACTGTCCGCGTGAGCAGATCCTGTGCAGCGTCGCAGTGGTTCAGGTTGAGTTGTAATAGCTTCATCGTCGTTTTTGGATCAGCACTTGCATTGCCTGCGTAGAGTCCGGGCATCTGCCGCTACCGGCTATATGCCCGCAATTCTTACTACCTTTCTCCTCGCAGAGTAAGCAGTGTGCCTCTCGTTTGCACTTTCTGATCGTATGTCCGCTCTTCCCGCATTTCATGCAGTCGTCGGATCTGTCGATCTCTCTTTTGCAGCTCCGTGCCAGGTGGCCGTACTGCCAGCACTTATAGCACTTGGTAGGTTTCAGCTGCCGCGAACGCGGCACACTACCCAGCCAATGCGTATCCTTCCTGTATCTGCGGCTTTCTTTGCTAGATCCGTGGGTAGTCTCACGACCGCTGTCTGGGTACCCCATAAGCTTTGCGGAGTGTTTTGATCGAATCAATGGCTATCCCGTTGACGACGCCGAGGTATTTAATAATACTTTCACAGATCTCCTCTTTAGTTGTTACTTCGTCGAGATCCTTGATCTCAATAAGATTCTCCTGAACCCTGCTCGTGACAGAGGCCTCCTGACCAAGTACTTCCTCGATTGTTGCGCGCATGTCAGCTGTTTGTGCCGGGTTAGCCTTGTTAAGGATGAGAATTAGATCCCCAGCCGCTGTTTTGCGAATCTTGCTCACTCTC
>OZ012706.1:31684349-31689349 GCA_963942595.1 Cylloceria caligata
AGAGCGTTTGAGACAATCGACAGGGATATATTATTAGACAAATTATACCAATATGGAATTAGAGACAGGGTATTAGAGTAGTTCAGAACGTACTTGAGAAACAGAACACAGCAAGTTCGATTCAATGATAAATGGTCTGAAGTTATTCCCAACGAATATGGGGTACCGCAGGGGTCAGTACTAGGGCCGTTGCTATTTATTATATATATAAATGATATAGTTAATTTGTGTCCAGAGGAATGTGCAATAAAAATGTTTGCTGATGACACAGTGATATATGTATCTGGAAAAAGCAGCGCGGAAGTGGAGAGAAAGATGAATATGTTATTGAGTATAGTAGAAAAGTGGATGGAAAGAAATAAATTAAAAATGAATGTAGAGAAAACAAAATATATGATTGTCAGCAGTGTAAGGAAAATCGTGAGTAGGAATATTGTACTGAAGTGTTTGGATGGAACGAAAGTTGAGAGAGTAGAATCAATAAAATATTTGGGTATCATTATTGATGACAAGCTACGATTCAAAGACCACTGTGAGTATATGTTTAAAAAAATAGGGAAAAAAACGAGCTTTCTAAACAGAATGGGGAATTATGTATCTGCGTATACGCGATGTGTGATATATAAAGCAATCATAGCACCTCATCTTGAGTATTGTGCAACACTGTTAGTAGCTATGGGTGAAACAGAGTTGAAGAAACTGCAGATCGCGCAGAACAGAGCAATGAGGGTTATATTACAATGCAACCGCTATACGAAGGTAGAATATATGCTGAGCGCGGTACAATTTATGTCCATAAGGCAAAGATTGTACTATAACATTTGTACATTTATCTTTAAAGCCGTGAAGAATCTACTGCCAAAAGAATTTAAAAATCAGCTACAAATACTAGGAACAAAGAGTGGTAGGGAAACAAGGCAAGCGGAAAATATAGTAATACAATTTAGAAGAACGAGAAGTGCACAAATGAGTATGTAAAGGGTCGTTAAATTTTAAGGGCCGATGTTGAATGTGAACCACACCTAAACGTCAAGTTTTTTTCTGCATTTTATTTGACATTTCTCAATTTCAGAGAAACTCAATTTGAACCATGAAAAGATACACAATCGACCAACGCGTTAAAGTTATTCAGGCTTATTATGAAAATGGGCGTTCAAATCAAAATGCATATCGTGCACTTCGTGATTTTTTCGGTCAATTTAATCGTCCAAATGTGCGTACAATCGGAAAAATCGTGAAAAAATTTGAGCAAACCGGGTCTGTAGGAGATATTAAAACACCAGTGCATGCTCGTACAGCTCGTATTGCTGCTGTTCGCGATAGTGTGGCTGAAGAGCCGTCCACCTCAACTCGTCGTCGTGCCCAACAATTGCACCTCTCACGCTCGTCGTTGATGAATATTATGCATAAAGACTTGCATTTACACGCTTATAAGGTGCAATTGACTTAAGAACTAAAGCCTCTTGACCATTCCAAACGTCGTCAATGGTCAGAATGGTGGCAAGAAATGGCAACAGTGGATGATCAATTTTCGAAGAAAATCATCTTCAGTGATGAGGCACATTTTCACCTCAGTGGATTCGTCAATAAGCAGAATTGCCGTCTTTGGGAGAATCATAATCCTCGAGTGATTGTTGAAAAACCAATGCACCCACAAAGAGTGACTGTTTGGTGCGGTTTATGGGCTGGCGGCATCATCGGGCCGTATTTTTTCCAAAATGAGGCCGGTCAGGCAGTTACTGTGAATGGTATTCGCTATCGTGAGATGATAACGAACTTTTTATGGCCCGAATTGGAAGATATGGATGTGGGCGATATGTGGTTTTAACAGGACGGTGCTACTTGCCACACAGCTAACGAAACAATGGCTCTTTTGCGCGACAAATTCAATGGCCGTGTTATCTCACGTGGCGGCGATGTCAATTGGCCGCCAAGATCATGTGATTTGACACCGTTGGACTTCTTTCTTTGGGGTTATTTGAAAGAAAAGGTGTACGTCGATAAGCCAGCAACAATTCAAGAGCTAAAGGATGAGATAATTCGGCACATTAACGGCATAGAACCTCAATTATGCCTAAGCGTCATCGAAAATTTGGACCATCGGATGGAGGTGTGCCGCCGAGGTCGCGGTGGCCATTTGGCCGATATTTTGTTCCATACATAATTGAACCATACCATATTATCATAATAAAAAGAATTGACAATAATTTCCTAAATAATTTGTGTTTTATTCAAAATCAACATCGGCCCTTAAAATTTAACCACCCTTTACTATGAAGGAGTGAAAATATATAATGCATTGCCAACTGAACTGAAAGGTTGCGAAAAAGTAGAACAGTTTAAACGAATGTTAAAGGAGTATGTTGTGTCAACAGTAAAGTAAGATGTATGTAGATGTAAGAAAAATATGTAACACTGTGTATAAAATAGCTGAGAAAGCTAATAAACATCAATCAATCAATCAATCTTTCTCTCTCTCTCTCTCTCTCTCTCTCTCTCTCTCTCTCTCTCTCTCTCTCTCTCTCTCTCTCTCTCGTGAGTCACTCACGTGAGTGGGTCGTGTAAAGGAAGAGTTTAAAGCAAAAGTTTGAGGGAAAGGTTTAAAGGGTAAAGTGCATCGTTGTGTTTGGTGCGTTGCGGGCTTTCTGGTTATATATAAATTTTCATGCGGTTCGGCCGATTGGAGGTGCTGTGAGTTATATTGCTTCTCAACAGGATTTCGGACGAACAGTCTTGTGAAAGCGGACATCTTGCTCGCAGCAGTGGCAAGCATGCCGGGGCTCCTCAGTGACAATCAAACGTAGACTCTAATCTCTAAATCGACTGAAGTGCCGCGCTATGTGCAAAGTTGGAACCGATCTTTCTCTTATGCGAGCACTGTCGGAACAATTTTGTAACACAGAGTGAAGGAACTAATAAGCTCCACCCTTAATCGGAGCAGAGCGAGATCGCGGATCCGCTGATAAGAACTCGGGGGCCAGTCATATGCAAACAATGTAAAAAGGAAATAAAGACTGAAACGTATAAATGTATACCGTGCGAAAAATACTTTCACCCTAGCTGTCACAAGCTGCATAGAGTATATAATAAAAATAATGAACTTGTGCCGTGTGAAGGCAAAATGGAAAGGGTAATAGTAAAGACAAGCGAAAGGGAAATAATAGCTGCGGACATGATGAAGGACATAGAAAAGGTAATAAATAAAGTGGTCAAAGATGAAATAAATAAAGTAGAAAATAAATTAAATACAGTTAATAATGGAGCAGAAGATAAAGGAAAAAGCTATAGTGAAGTAATGGAAAAGGACCAAGAAGCAGTTATAATTATCAAACCAAGAAATGAAAGTGACGAAATAACAAGTGAAGTTACGAAAAAAGACATTAAAAACAAAATTGATGTTTTAGCACTTGGAGTTGCAATAACTAAAGTAAAGAAAGTAACCAGAGGAGCAGTAGTGGTGGGTTGTGAAAATAAATCGCAAGCGGATAAACTGAAAAAAAAAAGCAATAGAAAAATTAGGACATACATATGAAATAAAAGCACCAAAGAAAAAGAATTTGAAAATAAAGATTTCTGACATAGATAAAGAAGACTGTGAAAACGAACATGGATTCTGGAATAAAATAAAGGAACAAAATAGTATCGATAGAGCAGGATTTGAGGGTAAAATAGTACATAGATCGAATGGAGCAAATAAAAGAGGAGCAACGGTCATCGCAGAGATAAATGATGAGGGACGAGAAATATTTCGAAAAAAAGAGGAATTAAAAATCGGATGGAAAATATGTAAAGTACAAGAGTATATAGGTATATTAAGATGCTATAAATGTTGTGGATTTAAGATTAAGAATATAAAATCAGATCACTCGGCATACGATAAAAATTGTGAATGCTATAAACGCGAAATAGAGAAACAAAAAAGTAAAATTTTATGCAGTATATAGCAACCAAAAAATAGAAATAAGATCAATAACTTAGTGTATCAACATAAAATTAAGAAGAAGAAAAATAATATAATTTGTCTGAATCCACAAGGCTTTTTAAGACATAAGGATGAAATAGAATTGTTGTTAGTAAATAAATACAATCCAATGGTACTAGGGCTTACAGAAACACATGTAACGATTGATGTAGAAGATCATGAGCTCTACGTTGATGGGTACGTATGTATAAGAGAAAACTCAGAAAGTAATAGAACAGGGGGGGTATTAATATATATAGATAAGAAGGCTAAATTCGAAGTATTATTCAGTAAATCCTATGATAAAAATTGGTGGGTAACTGCAATAAAAGTTAAGGAAAAAAAATTTAACTTTAAAGGGATAATTACAGTTATCTATCATTCGCCAAACAGTAGTGATGCAAGTTTTGTGGATTTTCTAGAAGAAATATGCAATGAGGATGTATTGAATGACAACGTAATAATTATGGGGGATTTCAATATTGATATGAAATTAAATAATTATATACAAAAGAGAGTAAGGAGAATTATGAATGAAGCGGGGCTACAACAACGAGTAGAAGAACCAACAAGAATAGTAAGGAACTCAGAAACAATAATTGACTTAATGTTTTCGAATATGGACATTGAAGTATCAGTTTGGCATGAACCCAAAATAACGGATCATTCGGCGGTAGTTGCGGAATGGACTGCGGAGGTAGGAGAAGGAATAAAAAGTGATAAAATTGTCATTTATAGAGATTATAAAAATATGGAAACACAGCGATCTAGAAATTTAATAAAAGAAAAAGTGAATTGCATTAAAGGAGAGAACATCGATTGTATGGCAAATGAAATAGTGGATAATGTAGTTGCGTGTTTGGATAAAGTAGCACCGAAAAAAGAAGTAAGAATAAAAGAGAAATGGAAAGGGAAATAGTGGTTCTCGCAAGAGATTAATCAAATGATTAAACAAAGGGACGAAGCATATAGATTGGCGCGAACAAATGAGAATGAGCAATATTGGGAAGTGTTTAAAAAAATAAGAAATAGAATAGTT
>OZ012706.1:31694349-31709791 GCA_963942595.1 Cylloceria caligata
GCCAGACATGTTGTCTCATCTCACCGTATTAAAGGCGTTTTAAATATCCAGAGCAACCACCAAGCAGTATTTCTTAGTGCCCTTCTTATATCGTTGACCTTCAGTGGCTTCTTTCGCAGTATTCATTACACGAGTCATTGCATCCATCGTTGATTTGGATTTTCTAAAGCCGTACTGATTATCTGCTAGGGCGTCCCCAACAGTAGTTTCAATCCGATTATAGATAATACGTTCCAGGATTTTCCTAGCCGTGTCTAGCATACACAACTGGCGGTATGATGACGGATCCTCGGGTGGTTTATTGCCCTTGGGCAGGAGGACCAGTCCCTGCCACTTCCAGCGTCCTGGGAAGAATCCTACCCTAATGCAGGCATTCTACATGTTAGCGAACATAACAAGAGCTGCCTTGATGGCTGCTTTGAGGGCAACATTCGAGATGTTGTCCATTCCTGGGGTCTTCTTTTTACCGACGCTACTGCAGGCTCGAAGTACCTCCTCACTTATAACCGGCGGTATATCCTCGTTGTGTACCTGGTCTTCTTGGTAGTTACATTGTTGTTGTTGGAGAAACCACGTTGCCACTATCTTCGTCAGTTGGTTCGGGCATGTCGGCTGTTGTCTAGTCTTGCCCTTAAGCCATGTCATGACTACCTGCTACGGCCTTCCCCATGGGTCGTTGTCGACCTCCTGCAGAAGTTCTTTCTAGGTCTGGCGCTTCCTGCGTTTAATAGCTCTGGTCAGCCTAGTCCGTACCTCTTTGTACTTGGCTTCGAGTTCTGAGTGCGTGGTTCTGCCCCTGGCTCGCTGGGCCAGCCTCCTAGATCGGTTACCTTCTCTTCGGAGCCCGGCTATCTCGTCATTCCACCAGTGAACTGGGGTATGAGGGTTTCTCCCGCTTCTTCTGGGCATGGTTGCATCGCAAGCTCTTGCCACTCTTCGCATTACGTCTGCCACTATCTATTCTGCTCCATTGGTGCCTGCGTTAGTGTTATCACTCTCCATTGCAAGCTTAAACACATGTTCATCAAACGCTTTCGCGTTGTATCCTGACACTTTTTGTCTATCCCTGTGTTGGGTGTCGCATCTCGACTTTCTCCTCATCTCCCACGTGATGGCCCGATGGTCGCTATGCGTGTAGATGTCAGTCACCTGCCAGCGCATGTTTCTTCTTACGAGGCCCGCGCTGACAAAGGTGAGATCCACAATCGAGTTTGCTTCGCCCTCGACGTAGGTGGGCTTCTTGTCGTCATTGAGCAGGTTCAAGTTTTGTACGGAGAGTGTTTCCAAGAGCGATTGCCCTCTCTTGTTTGTCCTCTTACTTCCCCAGTCCGTTGCCCAGGCGTTAAAGTCTCCTGCAATCACTCGGGGGTTGTGGTCCTTGGCGTATCCGATAAGTCGGTCCAGTGTTCCCTCGAACTCCTCCTGGGTCATGCTGGATGGGGTATAGCAGCTTTATAAGTACACGCCGTTAATTCTTGCCCACACAAAGTCATCTTCTTTCCTCTTCATGACCTCCTGGAACGGGTACTTAGCGCAAGACCAAATGGCGGCCCTGCCCGTCCTGTCCGCCTTCCAGGATTGTTGGTCGAGGTTTTTGTATGACTCTGCGATAATTACAACTTCTATCTTCTTTTCTCGCACGGGCTGCGTCAGCAGATTTTGCGCTGCTTCACAGTGGTTAAGATTTAATTGCAGTACTCTCATCTTCGTTTGTGGGTGAGTTCCTGTTGAGCCTTCTTGTAAGCTAGGCATCTAGTACTTCCAGCAATGTACCTGCATGCATCCTCCTTCTCCCTTTCGCTGCATAGTATGCAGTGAGGTTCAGAGGTGCATTTTTCGACCTTGTGGCCTTTGACCCCGCATTTGATGCAGCAGCTAGATCTGTCGACTTTGCTCCTGCATGTTTTCGATAGGTGTCCGTACTGCCAGTACCTGTAGTATTTTGTACGTTTCATTCTCTCTCGTACTCGGCAGTGTACCCAGCCGATTCGAAGCTTCCTCCCATCGATGATTTTTTTAGCCATGTCGGTCGGGAGTTGTACTACCGCAGTTTGGGTACCACTGTATGCCTTCCGAATGGATCTGACTACCTCTGGCTTGATTTCAGTCTCCAGGAAGCGTGAGAGTGCTTGGATTATTTCGTCCTTTCGCGTAATTTCGTCTAGGTCTTTAATCTCGAGTAAGATATCCTGGGTCCTAGCAGTAACGACGGTCTCATCCTTTAATACTGCTTCTATCGCAGTGCGGAATTCCGCTGTCCTCTCCTGACTGGGTTTGTCAAGTACGAGGATGAAGTCTCCTGCCTTCGTCCTACGTATGTTCTTGACCCCTGTCCCAATTTCCTGAAGCGACGCATCCTCTTTCACCCTGCTCAAAATCTCTGCATAGCTTAATAAACCCTTCTTTTGGATGATTATGGCGTTGGTGATAAAGGGCTCGGCACGTAGTTTTATCGTCTTTTTGAAGTAAAACTTCTTTACGCACGCTTGACTTGGGGAGTAAGCTGGTGAACGCGTGACGAGAGCGTTACGAAAAGTGTGATCGGGCGAGGCGAACGAAAGTTGAGAGAGATATATAAGTTAGTGAAGATAGAAAGAGAGAGAGTTACGTTTCGTATATAACTGTAGGGGCAAGAGAGAGAGGTGCGAGCACACATTTTCTTTCTCTCTTCCTCTCATAGACAGTGCATGAAAAAAAAAATATATATATATATATATATATATATATCTCAGTCAGTAGTTCGTTTGCGAGTTCGCTAGCGTTACGCGAACGGTGATTTCTTGATTTTTCGTAATTTCATTTCGTTCTTGAACAATTTTATAAATTAATATTTTGCTCAATACATTAAATATTCTACGTTTAAAGTGGATTAAATTGTAACTTCATTTTAAAGTTCATATTTTGTGAATTTTCGGGTGAATAATAACAAATTATGGCAGGAAGTGACACAGACTCTGAATATGAAAGCGATGCTCCAGGACCATCAACTAAGAAGAAATTACGTACGGAAATTGTGCAAAAAAAGTGTGTGACAACATATTCAAGGCAAGATTTTTAAACTAGTGAGACCCATTCAACTGATAATGAAGCACGAAGGTGAGTGCGTATCTCATACTAGTTGCTGGCGTCGTAGCGTCATATGCAGCGTTCCTCTTTCCTTGTCTATTTTCTCCCGCTACTAATACGCGGCATTTTACTCTCGACATTGGGGCGCGTTTGATTCTCTGTCCTTTTCTTTTCTCTCTCTCTCTCTCTCCCTTTCTCCTTGTTACTCTTCCGTATTTCGGCCTCGCGTTTCTACAATTTACTTCAGCAAATTTTTAAAATAGGATAACATAAAATTTAACTAGTACGTAAATAATAAAATAATTATTAATTGTAGAGGTTCACCATTACAAATAATTGGTGACATCGTGATTGAACATGACAATAATCAAATAGAAGTTGATGATGAAAATCCCACTATAGATCATGTACAAAAACCGATACAAATTATTGGAGTTGGGTAAATTAATTTTTATTTTATTATTTTTACAATCATTCATGACTCTAATAATAATTTACTAAATTTTGTAAACTAAAATGTTGAAATTATAGGTTGAATAAAGCGCCAAAAACTTCTGCAGAACGTGGTCAAGAATTCAGAGCACGAAAAGCACTGCTTAAACCGCAAAGTAAGCAACAACAGGAATCAGATGCAATAGTTGAAATTGCTACAGAAGATATTCGAAATGCTGGTCCATCAGAAGACAATCAAGTCCCTGGACCCTCTGAAATTAGGACAATAGAAAAAAGAGCAAAGTCTGCAACACGGCGATGGAGAGACAAAAAAAAGGCGTTAGTGAGTCATGAAAAAAACAGGCGAAAACTGCAGCTCAACGCATGCGAGAATACCGGAAGAGAAAAAAATTGTAAATATTAATTTATTTTTATTTATAAAACTTATGCCATTGAAGGCTCGTAAAATTCTTATTTGCATTTTCTTACTTAGAGCAAAGAAAATACTGTTGAAGCAGCAAAGTGATCAAGATTTAGATGCTATAGTCAGCACATCATGATCACAAGTAAATTGAAGGGCTGGTCCATCAACAATAAACAGCATATCCGCAGAGCTAACTAGAAGAGAATATGTTGACATCCCGAATTTCGATTGTATTGCGAAATTTAAGCGTATAAATGTTAGATCAGCAGGAGTGCCAATTTATCAGAAATCAAATGATGTCTCGAATATAGTAACTTCGAAAATGGACATTTTATTACGACATATTCGTGAAATCGATATTGGTCAATCATCAATTGGTGATATATGTGCTGCTCACTATGTTTTGGACGATGGAACAAACATCATAATGGTAGTTGCTTACATTTAGCCCAATAACACAGTTAATAATATTATAAAGTTTTTATATAAAAGACTTATGATTTACGGTCGAGTAAGCTCTGAAGAATTAGGAGAAAACTATCATACATTGCCACTAATTTTAGCAGGAGATTTCAATGTTAATTTCGCGTCCGAAGATGGACAACGCTTGGTAAACTTTCTACAAAATAAATTAGAACTACAAATGAATAATAACCGAAATGATCCTACCACAAGACATGGAACAACAATCGATGCAGTTTTCCTCTAGATATCTTTCTAATTTTCATTCGAAAACATATGTATCTTATTTCTCATACCATAAGCTTATTGTCTCGGTCTTACAATCAACCACAGTAATTACTGATGTATCCGATAATGAAAAGAATGAATAAAAATAAAAAATCTATTCAAAAACATTAATTTATCAATGAAAACCCATAAGAAATTTGAATATTTGTAGAAAATTAATATATGTATATGTATAAACATGTATATATTATACATTTATACATATATAAACATATATATATATATATATATATACATACATATAGATGGAGCTAAAGAAGTTTTACTTCAGTCGTGTGGTCTAAAGCACACTCACTTTTTTTTTGCTTCGGACCTTCGTCCATTTGGTGTTCTCAGCTCTGACCGCCTTAGTCTGAATGGGATGCAGCACCGGGGATTTCCCAGCTCCCTGTTCTTCCTTTCTTTCCTCAGTGAGGATTTGTATGGGATACGGTACTAGCGGTTCTCTCTGCTTTTCTTGGTCCTTCCTCCTCTTGGCTTTTTTAGGTCGCCTTATCTCTTGTTAGGGTGGTGTGATCTCTTTTCTCTTCTGTGATTTCTGCTCTGGGGGTTTGGGAGTCCTGCTGGTCATCGTCGTTCCGTCCCTAGACAGTGGTGATGTTTGGGTGGTCGCAGAACATTTCTCTTGAGACATTGTTTCTGGGGTCACCTTTTCCTCCCACTCTAACAATCTGTTATATGAAGTTTTCATCAGGTTGATCTTCGTCCGAATCTCGTCGTGGACGTTGGTTCTATTTCCAAAATCCTTTGCCCAAAATCCGTAGGGCGGCGCTGACCATCAAGGCTTGCACCCGAACGGAATGGGCGATGAGATTACTCTCTGTAGGAGAGGTACTCACTTAGGGTATGTTGTTTATGTCGCACTTTTCCATGTTTGATTTTTTTGTCGGGGTTTCTTCCCCTAGGGTTCGTTAGTTTCCCCTCCTGCTGGGTTGCAGGCTAGGTACTCGGCCTCCCCACCACGTCGAGGTGAACCCGTGGGAAGGTGTGCGTGTGTGTGCGTGCGTGCGTGCGTGCGTGCGTGCGTGTGAATGCGTACGTTTATGTGTACAGTTTTGTAAATTAATTTTATTCTTTATGCATTTTATTGTAGCTTGTATATATGTTTATTCATATAATTTTGTAAAATAATAATAAAAACACGTATATAAATAAATTTGAAGCGTTGTATTTTCTGTCTTGATATTATTTGAAAGTTCCCCTACCATGTCACACGCATTTTTATATTCAGCTAGGACAGGTATCAAAGAGACGTCAGATGTATATATAATCGTAACAGCTGCGGAAAGGTTAGTTAAAAAGGAAACTGCCCGATGAAAGCAACTTTGCCTCTCTTTCCAACCATTATGAATTGCTGGTATACTTGTGATCGACTGCCACAAGGAACCTTGGAATATCACCAAGGTGGTGTACTATTACATTACAACGAATCGGTTATGAAAACACGTATTAACAGTTTACTACCATTTCGCGGTAACTGCAGTTTCTTATACGAAAATGTCAAAATAAAACAGCTTTTTATGGAGCTGAAAAATAACGAGCGTTTTCATTTACCGTTGTTATAAATAGTAGTTTCAACTAATCAATTTTTTTAATTAACAAAAAAATTTTTAAACCTATTGAGGGGGCTCGGTTACCGACGGCTGGGCATGTGTAACTGGTTGATGGGGTACACAATATTATTTACCGTAAGACCCAATCTACTTATCTTCCGTAAGTCCCAAATTTACTGTAGCGATGGTCGGCTACATACCGACGGTTGACAACCGATCTACTTTATCGATCGCCGATGCATTTTTTACTGACCGGCTGCCTATATTCGATCTACTTTAGCGATTGTCCTTAACACGATTACCAATAGTAAATGGCGCATCAGCAATTAAGTATGGGACAAAATCCGTCAGATGGCGCTGCGACGCTGCACCAATGAGAACACTAGGATAGGTGGTCTTGGGGTGGGGACTGCTGCGGACCAATCAGGGATGGGGGTAGGGGTGGTGGGGGTTGTGAGAGACCAATCGGGAACCGGTGTTGGGTAGTGGGGTCAGACACGCCCCCTTCACACCCAAGGAACAACCAATGAGAAAACAGCATAGGGAAATGGTGGTAGTGGGGAGGGGGCAGGGCTAGTGTAGATACGTCCTGGCGCCAGGAGACCACGCCCTGTTTTTCTATACTATCTTCTACTGATACCATTTTCAAGCTTGTAAAAAATCGAAACCATGTACAAGGGTAGATGTACTCAGTACAGCGTAACTTTCACAAATGTCAAGCTATGATGCTGAATTTGAAGGAGAGCGTCAATGATAGATGTGGTAACCTAACAAAAAAAAATCCAATCGCGTGACTGACAGCACCACACGGTGGCCGGTCCTAAAACTTTTTGATCAAGGTAGTATTTAATTCCGTGGGTTCCGTAAATTCTTCTGCTTGCATTGCTAAATCCAATTGTATCATCCGACACAAATTGCTTTAAATGCTCAGAATTTCTAATTTCGATAAATTCTTGTAATGGCCTTCTCTCAATTTATCGACTTTGAATAGACGACTGATCCGGGTACTTTCCTAATACGGTGGTTTGTCGCCAAAGAAGATGAGCCAGGCATCCCTATTCTCCCTCTTATGCCTGTCCCTCGCCTCATTCTCCTCCCTGTTGCTCGCTCTTATTTCATTTTTAATATAACGAGATTTTAAATTTTTTAGATGGCCGCTCCTGCTTCCCGACCCGCTGTTTTCGACAGCAAGAGAACATTTTATTCCAACGACGTAGGTTATTTTTCATCGATGCCTACCCGGTCAACATCCTCCGAGGAATTCGCCGCTATGGATGTCGGAGCGGGTGATATGTGTGTGTGCGTGTATATGGAGTGTGACTACGTCCCAACTTATTAAAATTTACATGCTGTTAAATAAATATATATATGGAAATATTGACTATGACCCCCGTGCTCTTTCTCTCACTCCACCGTCAGCGCTCCGAAGTTAGGTAGAAATAAACAATGATACTAGGAATGACGTCCATCTGGTGGCATTATATACATATATATATATATATAACTGTGCTTTTCATACATTTGTTTTCATCAAATAAATACTACTAAGGACAAAAATATGGAGGTTGCGATGCACAGAATCGGTGTACCCAATTTTGTTAAGACATCTTTACCTGATTTGGAAAACATCGAACGGAAAGAAACTGGCTAATTCGCGCTATGCCAGTTAAATGAATACTCCCGTCGGGAGTAAAAACCCCTCTTTCCATCTCCATCTTGCCTCCATTATCAATTTTCACGATATTTAATAGAGGTCCTGTGGTCCGTCGGTCCTTGCACCTGTAGCCCATTCTCGGTCTTGAAAAGTAAAAGTTACTACTTTCTCTTTTCAAGACTGCAGTTGATGTCAACGTCTAATTTGAACTTATTTTGATTTCTAGGTGGCGCATAGTTCGTCGCTTCGGCCAAATTATCATCTCACTGGTTGCGCAGCGGTATTCAGGTAGCCAACCTATCACCATCTCACTGGTGTGGGTGGAACGCGACATCGGCGTGCGCGTATATGGGAGGCGCTTGTCTACCAGACGTGGTAGAGATCGCAATGCGTATACATCATTGAGATCTGACAGTGTGCTGTTCGAAGCTTTCAAAAGAATGGTTGGATCTATCTTTATACCAAATTGTGACCTATTGATCCTGAAAAGTCCATCGAAGTGATCATTTTAATTGGTAATTGGATCGTTGGGTTTCGACAATCACTTAACGGAATAGTCCGTAGATCGAAATTATCAATGGCATTTAATCCAAGAAGATCTTTCTCACGATCAAAGAAACGTATCGTACTACCGATTCAACCAATGGTTTCGAACGCACCTTGGCCTGTTCAACGATTTCACTCGCAACGAGATCCAGAGACCCTTGTCAAATCCATTCATCCTTCTTATTCCAATTATGGTAATGTCAGGACAACAGGAGGTCTTTTAGCGCTAGACGAGGCAGACCTATTCTTTTTCACCCTGCTGGCTTCTGATTTTCTGGATCCCTTAACACGAGACGGGGCATGCCTACACCTTCCACACCATCCCGCTCCTCCTACGTTGGTTTTGGCTTTGCCCACATTCAGAGAAGGTGACTGAGTACCTACCGTCAATAATGTAGATTTGGCCTACATCCGGTAAGGTCGATTTGGAATTAACAGTCGATAGGCAAGTGGGAGCCATCTGAATACGGATTTACTACAAAAAAAATAGATATAAAATGAATAAACGAATGAATTTAAAGTGAATTTAATGAGTTGCACATACAATTATATTAATTACATGCCGAGATATGTGAGGAGAAACGTGAAGCAGCGCGTGCTGCAAAGCACGTCACGAGGTGAGACTTATGAGGATGCACAAATTGACATTTGCCCACCCCACCGACATTGAATTTAGTTCAATTGTGACGGTGCATGCTTACTGAGTATTTTGAGTCTTGTTGAGCACTAATTTTCAAGATGGCTTCAATCGAGAGATCGTGGTCTCTCAATAATGTCATTAACTTGTAAGTATTTTTAATTCGCTCTTTTATAACTAATAACAATATATTTATCTATACTCGCTGACAGAGAGAGAGAGGGGAGAGAGAGAGAGATTGATTGGTTTATTATGCCTTGTTAAGCCTTTGGCAAAAACGATACATACATAAAGAAATTAGGAATAAAGTAAGATTAGGGATAATATAAAATAACTATAACTAGAATACAAAATATGAATGAAAATCTGAATCAAGAGTACACAATAGAAAAACAATCTAAACTACTAA
The DNA here is from genome assembly GCA_963942595.1 of Cylloceria caligata. NCBI lineage: Eukaryota > Metazoa > Arthropoda > Insecta > Hymenoptera > Ichneumonidae > Cylloceria > Cylloceria caligata. The sequence continues at coordinate 31,703,821 of OZ012706.1, forward strand.
ATGTAACTAAACTTAGCTCTCGGGTGGCAATATTAAATACGTTGGACTTATAAAATACTTATTAAATACTACAACACTATCATGTATTTACATGGTGGAATAAGTGAGCATAGAGACGATTCTTAAAAACATCTAAAATCGAGGAAGAAGTAATATGGGACGGTAAAGAGTTCCAGAAATAAATGCCAGATAACGAAAACCCTTCATGGTAAGTCACAGTACGATGTGTAGGGATAGCAAAAATTGATCGAGGCTGCCTAGAAGGTCGTTCAACTGGGGTTGTTACTCGAATTAATATTTCTTGAATGTAAGCTGGTGAACTTTGATGGACAATCCTAAATATAATAATACCAAGAAAGTAGAGACGTCTTGCTTTCACTGTAATCCAGCCAAGTTGACGCCTAAAGGTTGAGATGTGAGTGTCCCGTCGCAAGCCAAAGATAAAACGAATACAACAGTTGACAAGGCGTTCCAATTTTGTATTTAGCACATCCGATAAGTTGTGGTAGACTAGGCAGCAATAATCTAGTTGAGGAAAAATAAGAGAATTGATAAGTAACTTCCTTACTTCCATGGAAAGAGTATTGCGATGAAATTTCAGCTTGTGAATAATAAAATGCACTTTTTGTGATATATGCTGTACATGAGATTTTCAAAACAATTTACACTCCATAGTGACACCCAGATTGTGGGCTTCATTAACGAATGGAAGAATAACACCATATAATGAGATCGGTAATATTTCAGAGAAATCCAGCTAACGGGTGTAAGAATGACTACCTAGTATAAGAACCTTAGACTTAGAAATATTGAACTTAAGACCATTTGCTACCGCAAAATTAGCAATAGCATAAACATCTTCAGATTTCAACCGAATTCCTTGGTTGAGTTGTGACGGACAACAATCAAGATAGATTTGGGTGTCGTCGGCAAATATCATGTGCTGTGAATTTTGTAGTAGAGAACCGATATTATTGGTATACAACGAGAACAAAAGAGGTCCGAGGACAGAACCCTGCGGAACTCCAGACGTCGTAGGTAGCCAGACAGAGCAGTTACCGTGATCATCGATGACTGCTTGAGTCCTTCCTGACAGATATGAGAAAATCCAGTCAAGAACCGAATAAGAAAATCCGATCTTCTTTAGTTTGAAGAAAAGTTGCAGGTGCGGAACTGTATCGAATGCCTTACTAAAATCAAATAAAATTAAAATGTTCATGTGTCTAATATTTATGTTACGCCTAACATCTTCGCAAATACGCAGAAGGGCGGACTGAGTCCTGAACCCGCTACGGTATCCTGATTGACGTGAATCAAATATCTTATTGCTTTCTATCTAATCGGTTAATTGTCTATGAACAAGCCGCTCAAGCACTTTTGACACTTTAGACAAATTAGCTATTGGTCGCGTGTCTGATTGTGAGAGAGGCTTTTTTATTTTGGACAAAGGCCGAAGAAAGGCCCTCTTCCAGTACTGAGGAAACTCTGAAGATACAAGAGAGAGGTTAAACATAGCCGTCAAAATAGGGCATGGCACCGTAAGCGATTTAACTAAAGAAAACATGGAAATACCATCGGGACCAGCTGCATACGATGTTGAATTGGAGTTGCCAGAGATAACAAGACGCACTTGAGAGCATTTCATTTCAGAAAACCTAACGTTGGACGTATTGGCTGGATATTGGAACTCAGCCTACAAAACTCATCATGCGAACACGGTGGCAATTGACTGGATATTTCCGAATAGAACTCATTGAGTTCCTGCGGTTTAAAAAATTAAATAGGAGATGGAAAAGATGACTTAACAAGGCCAAGTTTCGTTAATTCCTTCCATAATCTACTAGGGTCTGTGATGTTAGATAGCCTCTGAAAGTGGAAATCAGTTTTTGCTCGTCTGAGATCGTTCTTCAGCGTGTCTCTATACTCCCTAAATATCGCCATGTCGAGTACATTACTCGATCTTTTCGCAGATGTATAAAAGGCATTACGTTGAGCCATACGATTTTTCAAATCAGGTGTGAGCCACGGTACTGGCGGCCGACATATACGAAATGAACGGAATGGAGCGTGATAGTCTAATGACGTGAGATACGCTTTGGATACTGTTTTAACGATCGAGTTAATATCTAATGGCATATTATCTATGAGACCGGAGTTAAAACTGAATCTAGTACTAAAATGAAATAATTCAGTAATATTAAGTATATGAGATAACGATTCGCAAAAGCTGGTTTCATTAAAATTACGGTACGCTCGCCGTGAGATAATACGATCTTCCAGAGGCTTAACGTTAAGGGCGGGGTACGGTCTATTCGGTGAAAAAAGACACTTTTTCAACATTTTTTTACAAGATACGGGCAATGTATTTCAAATTAATTTTTAAAGTTTTTTTTTTATTGATTTTTAAATTTTTGGTAACACTGGAAGGTCAAAAAACGCGATTTTTGCTAAAAAAAAGTTGGCAAATTTGTTATTGTAAAATAAAACATAACAACAAATTTTTTAAAAACTCGACATCGTTACCTCATGACTTATACAGAGAAAGTGTGTACCAAGTTTGAAAAGGATCGGTGCAATAGATTTTAAACTACAGCCACCACCGACTTTGAAAACGGGAAGTGTGGAAAAATCGCTTTAAAGTTTCGCAAAGGAGCGGAGCGACTCAGAGCCTCGGATGGTTAAAATTCCATATCTCCGTTAGTTTTGCCCCGATTGCTCTAAAAATTTGATACAGCATTCTTGAGATGTTGTGCATTCATAAAATAAAATAAATAAAAAATGGAAAAAAAAAGTTTCAAGACCAGACCCCGCCCTTAAGACGGTAAACGAGTTCAAGAAGATCATGGCCCACTATGAATGGGGCTTCTGATTTGACAAAAGAATGTTCTTTTTCCTCATTGTAAATAATGAACACATCAATCCATGTATCAGAGTGAGCTAGGGGATGTGTAGTTGCAGAATCAACATTATGAAATCAGAGAGAGAAAGCTAATTGGCGCAAGTATGACGATTGATAATTAATGCTACTTAAGTCACAATTAAGATCACTTGCAATAATTATATTCTCATAAACGTGTGAAAAATTAGATAAGACTTGAATGAAGTCATCAAACATAAGTCCTTTTGGTCACCTATATACTGAAGCAAAAAGAAGCTTCTTCGCATTGGAACTGGTAATTTCAACGATCAAATATTCTGGCGCATTGGAAATCTGATTCGGAGAAGACGCCAATACTTTTGCTTTAAGGGAATTATGGATGTAGCAACCAACCCCACCTCCTTCTTTGCCTTCTCGATCGTTGCAAATAAGAAAATATTCGTTGATGCTTACTGGGTCGTCAGCAACGTAAGAATGAAGCCATGTTCCGCATATCGAAACTATATGGTAACTTTGTTCAATTATGGTCGATTGAATAAGTTCAATGTGGCCACGAACAGAATTAGCATTGAATTGGGCAACCTTTAAAAGCGACGAAAATGGTGAGGGAAGCGAAAGAACCGGATTTGACTGTCGTAGTCAAACTAATTTTTGCAGGTCAGTTTCCTCAGTAATGATAATTGGCGTTTGCCCATCTCTTTTACGAACATGAATCTTGCCAGATCGAACCCACACATATTTATAGTTGCGTTCAGGAGCACGAGATTTAGTAAGGCGTAGAAGCTTATAGACTGCTGCAGGAAGAAACTCATTGATAAATACCACTCCTTTACTGTCCAAACCAAAAACTTCTCTGAGGGACACATTCTTTTTCATTCGCTTTTTGTCGATTATATAATCCTTAACCTGGTGAGATTTTAAAGTCAATATCAAAGACTTCGATGTTCTCTGGCTCAGCGCTGATGAAGAAGATTCACTTTCATTTTGTTTAATAGTCGAAAAATTCCTCTTTGTATTAAAACAACGAATGTCTAGAACATCACCGAGAAGGTTTGAGATTCCGAGGGCATGAAAAACTTTTTTAACTAATACCTCGTTAGAGTCGTCGATGGAGAGAGGCACCCCGGAAAGAGTTATATCAGCAGAGAAAGACGATTTAATTACCGAAACTGAGGAGTTAGCTCTAATCATCGCAAGTTCAATTGATAGGTTAGCATTCTGCTGAGATAACTGAACATTGTTTGCTTTAAAGCGTAAAATTCTTAACTCATGCGCTTCTAGTAATTTTGTATGATTTTGGATACAATTTAGCCTATCCGTGTGATCATTATTGACAATTGTCTGCCGAGCAATGAAAGCACAGAGATTGGCATGCATCGTCATGAGAAGTTCTCTATCTGACATGTTGAGCGCGTGCTGTTGACTCGTAGGAGATTACTGCCGAGCAACATTCGTAACATCAACTGGCGCACCAATTAAATCTTCAGACGTATCTAGTGTGCGTCGATAATCCTCGTGACATGATTGCTGTCTATTCGAAGATATCATTGAAGTAGAAGCAAACTGTTTAGGGGTTAATGGTGGTGATCGCATCAAATTAGGCATATTGGAAAGATGCAAGGCACAGCAAACGTTAGCTGATTTGGACGAGTGATCAGCTTTACCGCAACCAGGGTGAAAAGATTTCAAACAAATTTAGCACGAGGCCCTGTTATTTGCAATGCGCTTGTTGCACTTATCACACTTAAGATAAGACATACAGAATGCTAGATAACTAGAATACAAATAATAAAATATTGATCCGCACAATAACTCCTTCAAGGTTGGCTCCACAAAGCTACGACGCGTGTATATATAGAAGATAGTGTATACACGTGCTCGCACACAATTAACCTTCACAAAGTAAAGAAAAATAGAGCGCGGTAGGAATCCGGTAGGCTCGTTGCCCAGATATGTATAAAGGCATACATATATCAGAAAATAGCTCGGCACCTGTACAGTGAGAACAATCGAGGCACTACAATGCACTTACATATTCCAATATTTTAACGTGTATGATATTGAGTATGAGTACATTATATCCGGCTCGAAGGACCAACAAATGTATGTTAATGAGTATGAGTACATTATATCCGGCTCGAAGGACCAAAAAATGTTATGATAATGAGTGTGAGACTGAGTTTGAGTTTGAAATTATTTTCAATCTGTCGACAGATAGCAAGTCGATACATTCACACGTAGCATGTCAAGTGACAGATGCGAATAGTAAGATTAAGGATCCTGGTGACAAGTATAAATAATTAAAAGCACTCAGTAATGAACAATAATAAATTCAATGTTTATTTAAATTATATAACAGTGATTGCATAAAAAATACCTGGTGATTATAACAAATATATCTGTGATTTGTCTGGCCTGCATGTTGATGTACTGTTGGTGAGTAGGTTCTCAGGCCTCTGAGTTGACTTGTTGATTCCGTGTGGTTGATTCTGGTAATACAGTCTGGTTGTAGAGCTCGAGTAAAGCCACACGGCAGGCTGGTGAGTGTCCGGACGCCGATGATCGGTGCAAGGCAGAATGGCGTCTCTGCTGCCAACGAGCGAACCACGCCGCTGACGGTTATGTGAGTGCTGCACTAGTCCTGTTGAGTTGCTGTGATTTGCACTGACACTGAATTTACACACGGGTGATTTGATCAAGAATGTACTACACTATAATAATGAATGTGCACAAAAGTGATTGGAACGAATGAATATCTCTGTGAGTTTACGCGGGAACGTGTACTGCGAGCGACTCGAGTGAGAACAATGGCCACATCCGTCGACCACGAGGCAGAGTATCAAGAAGACGGACGTGCGTCACAGCTTGCTTGTGATTCGCTGTCAGCGATGGAAGGCGAGCCTTGTGAGTGGTCTTGCCGATGGGGCCACGCTAACAGCGTTGGCCGCTTGAGTGAGCTTCGATCGAGGATGTGAGCAGATGGACAATATGCATAAGTGCGCGGTCGATAAATCGATATAGCATACCTGCGAGCTATACATATGACGCGAGGCGTCAGATGATTGTGACTATAGCGTGTGCATGAGTTGAGTG
>OZ012706.1:31709991-31776006 GCA_963942595.1 Cylloceria caligata
TTATAGTAAAATTAGAAAATAACTAAATAATAAATCAAATATAATTGAGAAATAACAAAAAATCCAAATTCAAATTATAATCTAAGTAACAGGATATTAGAATCAAAATGAAATCGAATAACAATGTATAATAATATATAAAACTAAAAATAAAAAATATATAAAATATAGAAAAATATATAAAATATATTATATATAACTGTCACGTCCTGGGTCTCCAACCCCCTTTGTGAATTTTTGAATTTTTGATAATTTATATACGATTTATTTTTCATTCTTTTGCTAACGTCAGCGTTCACACGCTGGCCGGCGAGACGCGGAGCGTCGCACAGTAGACGCAGAGCCCGAAATCGTGGCAGAAAAGTCAGAAAAAAATTTTTACAATCGGGATATTTGAGCAGGCAGTCAGGTAGAGGACTAATGGCTGCGTTAAATTGTAAAAGGGGAACCTTTTTCACCGTATACCTTCGTCGCTGCGTCAGTTGGAAGTTAGCCTTCGAGACGAGTGTTCGCATCGCGCGCTGAACGAGCGAAAACTACCGTGACTTATAAAATCGATAACTTTAAAGTGAAGTGTTTTAAATCAATCCGGAGACATGGATACGACTTCTGGAGGTATGTAGAAGATATTTTTACATTGGTTGAGTTTAAAATAAATATGTAAATTATTGAAGTGTAGTATAAACTACTGCATAAATAAAGTGAAAGAATTTTGTAAACTTATATTTTCAACTATCCGAAAAGTTATACTTTCTGCCATATTCTGCGACAGCCAATGTCTAGGCCTTCAGTTTATTATATAAGCTTGCGAAATTAACAGGAATTAGCTGCCTAGAGCTGCCTAACTTTGTCTGTTATGGTTTTTGGCAACGTAAAACAGGCGGTTGCCGACCGTGCACGCGCGCGCGGCGCCATACGCCATGCCATGGGGCCATTGAACAGCTGCTACTTGAGCAATAGGACTATATCCATTATTATACCATATATAATATATATATATATACATATATATATATACAAAATACAAATTCAAGTAAATCATTTATATATCTATTTTTGTAGACATACAACAATACATATATATGTAAGTATATACTAAAGTAATTAATTTGAATCGTCACATTTTATTTATATTTGATACATTTTTATTATATATATATAGGTATATATGGGGCATTCCACGCCAAATCGGACAGTTCAATTTTTTTTCCCTTGATTTTGTCATATTTTCATGTACTCATCAAAAATCGGCTTCTGGTACATTTTGAGATGTTTTTGGTCACCCGTTCAAAAAATATTTGTTTATGTTTTTTTGCTCATAACTTCTTTCATAATAGTCTAAATTCAATTTTTTTTTCATGACTGTTGTTTTTTATGTACTTTTCAAAAAAAAATACGAATAATTATTGCAGCTACTTATTTGTTACAATAATTAAAATTCATTAAAATTTTGATCTGATCCTTCAACACAAATTCTATACAATTTTATGTCTTTATTACAGGGTCCCATTACGAAGGAGTACATTTGACGAGGAAAGAATTATATCTTATTATAAAGGATAATTTGAACGATAATTTCGCTACGTTATTGAATTTCGTGGAAACTAAAATTTCCGAGAAAAGTGGACGTAAAGTTGTGGTGCCTGAGGACTCGAGAACCGCCTTTTCAATGCTGTTTAATAAAATAAGAACCAGGTGGCAAGAAGCTAATAGAACATCGGACATTTTCTTCAAGAAAAACAGTAAATGGCTTAGCGGGCAGGTATATTTTGCCGTACCTACAGACACTGTTGAGAAAGACCCAGGTAGTAAAAGAGGCCGCCCGTCCCTTGAGTTTACATCGGCAAGTGAAAGGTCAAAACGAAAGAAGACCGAAGATATTCGTAAATCCTCGACCCCGGAAGAATTAGCATACGCTACTCAAATGAGCCTTCGCGCTTCGGGACAATTAGACGCTTTGAAAGTGGTTAAGGACGTAACAATGACAAGTCCTTTAAGAGCTTCTAAGTATCGAAAAGCTTATGCAGTAACGGGTGAAACCTCTTTATCGGAAGAGGCTGCACTTTCCGCTTTGATCGAATGTAAATTGTCAAAGGGAGCTTACCTAACGATGAGAAAAATATCGTTGGCACATAACTGTCGTCTATATCCGTCTTACGAAAAAGTGGTGGACGCAAAAAAGCGTTGTTATCCTCGGTCTGACGCAATTACCATTACAGAGACGAGTGCAGAAGTCGAATTGCAGGCATTATTAGATCATACAGTTAAACGTATTTTACTCGTCCAAACAGAAGTCGTTGAAACCTTGACTAACGGTAATGCTCGTAATATGGATTCAATTTGCAAATGGGGTTGCGATGGAAGCTCTGGGCAAAGTGAATATAAGCAGACTTTTACTGATGATAGCAAATCAGATGCGCATGTGTTTTTTACTTCGGTTGTGCCATTACAACTCATCTGCATTGATCAACAAACAAAAGCAGAAATCATGGTTTGGAAGAACCCTAGGCCCTCGTCTCCACGATTTTGTAGGCCGCTTAGACTACAGTTTCTGCACGAAGATACAGAGTCCACACTAAATGAAGTTGGAATTGTCGAAGCACAAATAAAGTCGCTTAGTCCACTCCAAACTGTAGTAAGTGGAAAAGATCTCCATAACGTACAAGTTGGCGTTCACCATGATAGATGGTAAAGTTTGCAATGCTGTGTCATCGACGAAATCTGCTCAACGGTGCTATTTGTGTGGAGCAACCAGCAAAGATTTTAATGCCATCGACGTTATGTTGCAAAAGGAGGTCGTTGAAACGAATTTAAAGTTCGGGTGGTCGACACTGCATGTGTGGATACGGTGCTTCGAGTATTGCATACATTTGTCGTACAAACTCGGCATTAAAAAATGGCAAGCACGAAGTTCCGAAGAAAAAAAAATTACCGAAGAAACCAAGAAGAGGATTCAACGCGAATTCAAGAGCGAATTGGGTCTAAGCATTGATCGTCCGAAGCCTGGATACGGCAGCAGCAATGATGGCAACACAGCTCGGCGATTTTTTGAGAATTGGAAGGTTTCTGCTTTGATAACCGGGGTCAACGAAAAAGTAATTAACCGTTTCTACGTTATCCTACAAGTTATCTCGTGTGGCCACAAGATAAATTGCGAACTATTTGAGCAGTATACTATTGAAACGGCAAGAACTATCGTTGCATTATACCCTTGGTGCCACATGCCTACTTCGGTACACAAGCTATTAATTCACGGTTCACTGATAATAGCTCATGCGCTTTTACCAATCGGCGAATTATCCGAAGACGCTCAGGAAGCTCGAAATAAAGATATTAAACGATACCGAGAAAACTTCTCGCGAAAAACTTCCAGGATAAAAACAATGCAAGATGTTTTCCACCGGCTGCTAATTTCTTCAGACCCGTACATATCTAGCATCCGGCAACTACCGAAGAAACCACTAAAAAGTTTGTCGCCGGAAGCTGTCGCGATGCTGCTCGCTCCAACTATCAATGCTGCAGCACATCAAGGTTTCGTCACAAATAACATCGAATCGGGTCTTGTGGACGATACAAGCTTGGTAGATGGTTCCGACATCGACGACGGCGACGACGACTCCGAATCCGATGTTCCATTCGACTAAAAATTAAATTCGATTACACGATTTCGAGAATAATGTATTTTGAAAATAAAAATATTAATTCCGTAGAAGGCACGGCTCACGTTTATTTTATTATGATTATTATATTTTATATTATATCTCATCCATTTAACAGGATACGTTTTGTGTACCATAATTTGTCTGTCGGATTCGTGATCAGTGACCCTTAAAACCCGCGTATACCAATTTTTGTCAAGATCTGACACCTTTTTCCATCTATGTCCGCCATATTGGATCGGCCATTTTGTTCAAAATTGTTTGGCTTTCTGATTCGTAATCAGTCACTTTCACAACCCGCGTATATCAATTTTCTTCAAGATCTGACACCTTTTTACCATTTATGTCCGCCATATTGGATCGGCCATTTTGTTCGAAATTGTTTGGCTTTCTGATTCGCAATCAGTCACTTTCACAACCCGCGTATATCAATTTTGTTCAATTCAATTATAATAATTAAAATTCAAATAACTAATGCAAGTTATATATCATTGTATACGAAAACGTCATACGAAATAAGTAAATTATTTCATCCTTTTTTGAGTGGTACGGCAGGAGGGAGTTTTTTTGAAAATTTTTAATTTTTTTTAACATACTTGTCCGATATATTGGATCAGCCATTTTGTTTACAATAATTTGGCTTTCGGATTCGTAATGAGCGACCCTCAAAACCCACATATAGCAGTTTTTGTCAAGATCCGACACCTTTTTAACATTCATGTCCGCCATATTGGATCGGCCATTTTGTTTACAATAATTTGGCTTTCGGATTCGTAATAAGCGACCCTAAAAACCCGCATATACCAATTTTTGTCAAGATCGGACACCTTTTTAACATCCATGTCCGCCATATTGGATCGGCCATTTTGTTTACAATAATTTAGCTTTCAGATTCGTAATCAGTGACCTTAAAAACCCCTGCATACCAATTTTCATTCCGATCGGAGGTTATTTGTATTTACTGCCACGATTTCGGGCTCTGCGTCTACTGTGCGTCGGCGTGATACGTTGCCATCCGCTAATAATTTGCTTAGGTCAGCGTTCACACGCTAACCAACGGGACGCGGCGCATCGGCAAGACGCGCTGCGCCCCGCAAATAATTATTACGCGTGCCTTCTGCACTGCTTTATTCATTTTAATTAGTTAGTCCATCTCTGGGGGCCGACCACGACGGTCGGTCCTCGTAACAATCTGCTTCAGATATTTAATATCCAATAATATACGGTTAAATATCCAAAAATATACGGTTAATTGTTTTAATATACGGTTAATTGTTTTAATATATATATATATAAATATATGTATAATGACAATATTAGTAGTGCTCGGTTACTTTTTGGTACGTTCCGTAATTTAAGTGCTCCAATCTAATAAGTCGGACAATTGTATTAATTCTGCGTTCCAATAAACATTATAATATAACATTTTATTCTAATACATATAGTGACTTTAGTTATTGCAAAAGTGAATACTATTTTAATGACTTTAATTTTAGTGGTTTAAAGGTTTATAAAATGTTCGAATGCGCGACCATTAAACTGTTATAATATATACATATAATACATATAATATATACACATACATGTTCTCATCTGTTTCGTGTTAACTATTTTAATATATATATACAGTGAAAGACTATTCGGGACAATACTACCGTACATGAACGTTTACTGATTTACAATTGTGCGCGCCATTTTAATGTTCGTGTCAATATATAGCGCATCTTATGTTTATTTTGTGTTTATTTATTATTTATAACAAACACGCCCCTCACCAGCCGTGCCCCAATCTCGAGGCAGCACATTCTGTCTCAAAATGGGGGAAATAAAATATTATTCCGTCGTTGCGTCCATTCGTTAAAACCCAGGACGTAACAATAACTATAGATGAAAATAAAATAAAAATAAAATAAAATAAAATAAAAATGAATGAAAATGAAAAATAGAATAAAATATAATAATAACAAAATGTAAGAAACATAAGAAATCTTAATTTAACCAAGAAATGATAATATATTAAATCAAGTCTACATGGTCAAACAGGTGAGCATATAGACGTATCTTAAAGATATCTAAGCTAGACGATGAAGTAACAGTTGTCGGTAAAGAATTCCACAGAGAGATTCCTGAGATGGAATACGCTTGTTGATAAGTCGTTGTGCGATACGAAGGTGTAATAAATATGGACCTTGGTCTCCTCTCAGAGCGCTGAGACATTATACCCTGACTTTGGAACAACTCTAGAATATAGGCTGGTGCTTTTTTACCGATAACATTGTACATAGAAATACCGAGAAAATAGATGCGTCGTGATTTAACAATAAGCCAGCCAAGTCTACGCCTATAAGGTGTGATGTGCGTATTAAGTCGGAGATCAAAAATAAAGCAAATGCAAGTATTTATGAGCCGTTCGAGTGTTGTGTTCAGTTCTTCAGTTAGGCCATGATAGACTAGACAACAATAATCTAAAAGAGGGAAAACAAGAGAAGTAATCAGCAATGTTCTTAATTCCTGCGAAAGCGCAGTTCGATGGAATTTTGATCTGTAGATGGTAAAGTTAACTTTTTGTGAGATATTTTTGACTTGCGTTCGCCGCGATAGGTTACTATGTAGCACAACTCCTAAGTTTCGCACTTCATTAACAAAAGGGATAGTCGTGTCATTTAAAGAGATGGGTGATACTGCGCTGAAGTCAAGTTGCCCAGAATAGGAATTGCTACCTAGTACAATAACTTTTGATTTGGCTATATTAAGTTTCAAACCGTTACTAGCTGCGAAGTCAGCAATGGCGTATACATCCTCGGATATTAATTTCAGGCCTTCGGCTAGTTGAGATGGTAGGCAGCTCAGGTAAATCTGTGTATCATCAGCAAAAATTATGTGTTGAGAATGATGAAGAACACAACCTATGTCGTTGATGAAAAGCGAGAAAAGTAGCGAGGCAAGGACCGAACCTTAAGGCACTCCCGAGGTAGTAGATAGCCAGGAAGAGCAACTACCATGCTCATCTACCACCGCTTGTGTCCTCCCTGTCAGATAAGAAAAAATCCAGTCAAGTACTGGTTCCACAAACCCTATTTTCTTGAGTTTCAAGAGAAGTGCCAGATGGGGGACAGTATCAAACGCCTTACTAAAATCAAATATGATTAGGATGGCAATATGCCTTTTATCTATATTTCGCCTGACATCTTCACATATGCGCAGTAGTGCAGACTGTGTACTATGACCGCTTCGATACCCTGTTTGACGTGGGTCGAATATATTATTCTCCTCAATCCAATCCGTAATCTGCCTGTGCACTAGTCGCTCAAGTACTTTCGACAGCTCACTAAGATTCGCTATCAGTCGTGTATCAGACGGAGAGAGGGGTGTTTTAATCTTAGATAATGGGCGAAGATAAGCTTTCTTCCAGCACTTCGGAAACTCGGACAATTGTAGTGACATATTAAAGATATTCGTTAGTAATTGACATGAAGCCTGGATTGATTTAATTACTGAGAATAGCAAAATTTTATCAGGACCAAACGTAAAAGACTTGGAACTAGAGCAAGATGTGATAACGGAGCAAATTTGGTCTGTTGTAATTTCAGTAAAATGGAATACATTTTGTGGTGACTGAACAACTGAACACAGAGTACTAAACTCACTATAAGAACATGGCGGTAGTTGACTGGACACAGTTGAATAAAAAGCATTAAGTTCATCCGGTTCAAAGAAGTTGAGTGGAGATGGACGTGAAGACTTAGCTAGACCCAGTGTTGCTAGCGTCTTCCATACCTTATTCGGTTCAGTAATATCAGTCAATTTCAGAATATAATACTGATTTTTGGCTTATTTTAGATCATTCTTAAGCTGGTCTCTATGTTCCTTGAAAATAGATAGATCTAGAAGGTTGTTTGATCTTCGTGCTCTAGTATATAATCTATTTTTTAAAGATATGCGGTCTCTCAAGTTTTGTGAGAGCCAAGGCGCAGGCGGTCGACATACACGAAGAGTTTGTAACGGTGCATAATTATCTAAAGATCTTAAAAATATCTCTGAGAACGTATCAACAATCATATTAATACTGTTTAGTGATGTATGTCTTCTTAAATTATCAATAGAATTTAAATTTGGATTGCAGTCGCGAAGAATGGGAATATTAAAACTATTTGACAATGAGTCACAAAAATCTGTGACATCTAGATTTTTATAAGCACGGCGAGTGATAGTGCGATTGATTATGGGTTTAGTATCAAACTTGTAACGCAGTTCTAACAGGTCATGACCTGCTATGTACGGTGATTTTGACTTGACAAACGATTGTATCTTATCTTCGCTATCGATAATGAACACATCCATCCACGAGTCTGAGGTCGGAGTATGATGAGTCGGTAGTGAATCAACAATGTGAAGCGATTGTGAGAGAGCTAAATGACGTAGATATTTCGACTCATAATTATTACTAGTTAGATCACAGTTGAGATCGCCAGCAATAATAATATTGTTATAAGCATGAGAAAAACAAGATAAAGATTGCATGAAATCTCCAAGCATTCGACCTTTCGGTCGTCTATATACAGATGCGAACAACAGTTTCTCTGAATTTGACCCTGTAATTTCAATAATTAAATATTCTGGTCCATCAGAAAGAGAGACAGAGAGAGACAGAGAGAGAGAGAGGGGGTGTCATAATATCGCGCATGCGTCGTCGAAAATTGATGAGATCTAGTGGTCAAGCTCAACGAAGAGAATTATCCGTTGTGCATTTAGTGAGAAGCTGAATTGTGCAAGCATTTGTCCTGAAACAAGATGCCCGGAGGCAGAACGAAGTAGAACCAAGCCAAAATTTGAAGACCAAAAAAGTAAGCGTCGAGTAAGTAAGTAAGAGAGAGAGAGAGAGAGAGAGAGAGAGAGAGAGAGAGAGAGAGAGAGAGAGAGAGCGGGTTCAGGGCACTCGAGAGAATCGAGGCGACTCCAAGTCAACCGTACGTCAATACCATTGCCTCTACATCAAGGGCATCATCAAGCTCATCTAAAGGGTCAGTACGACCCAGCACAGCTCATCACTAATCTGCCCGGGGGCACCCATCAAGGAAAGTTGCAGGGAATGGACCGATAAAACCTACGCCTGTGATTGTTGCCGATCTCTCGATCATTACGTGGTGATGTGCCCAGAGTTCAGGGAGCGCAACAGCACGGAACGTCGTAAGGTGGTCGACAAGGGCCACCTATGCTACAACTGCCTGGGAAGACACAACGTGCCGCTCAACCAGCGAGTGTAAGGAGTGGGGTGCCACGCATCATACTATGCTCCACCAGGAGTCATCATTGAGCTCAAGGCGACTGCTACCGGGTACGTCTGCTCAACCTGCAGCTCAATGAGATGGAGGTGCAGTCGTCCAGAATTCAGAACTTCTCAACATAGTCAGCTCAACACTCCTTGCAACTGCTTTAGCACTCATTAAAACAACAGTTTCAACTCATCAAGTTCGGCTGCTCATAGATCCAAGATCGGATATATCTTTCGTAACAGAAAGCCTTTGCACTCAGCTCAAAATAACTCGTCAACGCACAACCATTCCGATCTTTGGTATTGGTGCCAAGAGATCAGCTCAAATACGCGGCTTGACTCAGCTCACTTTTCATTCTCAGCACACAGCCGCTATTGTTATCATGAATGCTGACATCCTCAAATTTTTAACGGTGATATTACCATTTGTGGAAATACCATCTCAGACGTAGCCTCACATAAACAAGCTCAAGTTGGTAGACTCACAGTTTCTACGCCCTCGGTCAATCGACATCATCATCGGGGCTGATGTTTCTGGGCAGATCATCAAGGCTAACATCGTCAGGAGCTCACCATCAATGCCAATTGCTCTGCTGTCGGTGTTCGGATAGCTGGTGCTTGGACCAATTAATTCAGTTTATTCAGATTAATTAATTAAACAGTACGCAGTCTTATGTTTCTTTAGAGTGATAAATCTAAGCGACAATGTTATTGACTAAATCTTATGATGGAATGCTTTTATTTCGCAGTTCGCAGCCCGGTTAGAGTCAGCGCCGCCTAGATCCCTGTGTTATCGATCTCAAAAAGATCTCTAACAATCGAATCCTTAATTATTTGTCAGCTCTGATTGCCTCACTCATTCATTAAGAATTAATGAGGCAACCAGACCTGACGATTTTTTAACTTCTAAAAAAATCAATAGATAGGCTGTGGGAATATTTTTTCACGATTTTTTTAGAAGTTAAAAAATCGTCAGGTCTGGTTGCCTCATTAATTCTTAATGAATGAGTGAGGCAATCAGAGCTGACAAATAATTAAGGATTCGATTGTTAGAGATCTTTTTGAGATCGATAACACAGGGATCGAGGCGGCACTGATTCTAACCGGATTGCAAACTGCCAAATAAAAACATTCCATCATAAAATGGTTAATAACATTGTCGCTTAGATTTATAACTCCAATTAATTCAGCACAACCGCTTGCCAGTTCATCTCATCATGCTCACCTTCAACGGGGGAATGAGCACTGCAAGAAGCACTTATGTAGTTCTAGGTCCAAGAGAAATTTCAAACCTACACTGACAGCTCACTCACACCTGAAGAACAGGAGTGTGAGGATCGCTTCAGGTCGACGCATAGGCGTGACTCATCAGGAAGGTACATCGTCAGGATCCCGGTCAAATCACAGGCAACGCTCTTGGGGAGTTCATTTTCGACTGCTCATCACTATCTGTCTCGAGTTTTAAAACGACACTCGAGGGATGATGAATTTAAACAACTTTACCATTAATTTATGACAGAATACGAGCAGCTCGGTCATGTGGAGAGGGTGCCAGCATTACCGTCAAGTGCAGTACATTATTAACAACCGCATCGTGGAGTTCTCAGGCCAGCGAGTACCACTCCAAAATTGAGAGTGGTTTTCAACGGCTCAAGTACAACATCATCTGGGTTCTCCTTAAATAACATCATGCAGACCGGTGCCAACCTGCTGCTCAACATCTCAAACGTGCTCATTTGGATTCGCCATCATCGCTACATATTTGCCATGGATATCACCAAGATGTACCGACAGATCCTGGTACACGAAAAGGATTGTAATTTGTAACGAATACTGTGGATCAATGACCAGTTCGAAAAGGTGCCATGCCGGCTGAAAACAGACACCTACGGCACCAAAGCTGCACCCTTTCTGGCAGTTCCAGCACTCATCCAGCTCATGGAAGACGGAGGTATGAGATTTCCACTTGCGGTGCCATTTATCACGCATGGCCGTTACGTGGATGACATTTTTGGAGGGGCAGACACAGTAGAATAGCTCAATCAGATTTCTTAACAGCTAAAGGAGTTGTCCATAGCGGGCAGATTCTCGCTTGCGAAGTGGTACGCAACAGACTCGGACATACTGGCCAGTATCGCTGCTACCAAGTCATCTTGCTCAAAAATTACATTGGACCACTGCTCAGCGAAAATACTTGGACTTACGTGGCTTCCGCACGAAGATCAGTTCATGTCCTCAAGCCAGTTCAACTCAGCACCTGCAAACTTCAACAAGCGTCTCATCCTATCCGAAGTAGCTTAAATATTTGATCCACTCGGGTTCATCTCACCAATTGTGATACGTGCGAAAATGCTATTGCAGGAGCTTTGGCTATACAAGCTCAAATGGGATGAGCTACTGCCATCCCACGTCTCATCACGTTGGTTAGCATTCAGGGAGGATCTCACTCACTTGGCCAAGTTCTTAATTCCTCGTTGGTTCAACTCATGGACCGGCTCTACAGTGGAGTTGCATGGATTTTCAGACGCCTCTCAGCTAGCTATGTCGGCAGTGATATACATCACTGCATGTCACCCTCCGCAACAAAAGTGACGTCACTTGTATGCTTAAAAACGAAGGTTGCACCGCTCAAAAAGCTCACCATACCCCGGTTATAGCTCACAGCAGCGCTGCCTTTAGCCAAACTCATCTCAAGCATTCAAGCCACACTCAAATTAAACATTGCATCCACTCATCTGTGGACGGATTCATCAGTCACGCTCATGTGGATCAAAGCTCATCCATCGCGTTAGGAGGATTGCGTTAGGAACCGAGTTACTCAAATACAAGATCTTACAGAGCGAGCTCAGTGGCGACATGTTCCTGGCGTTTCCAATCCGGCGGAATGTGCCTCTAGAGGCATAACCACAGACCAGCTCAGAGCTCATCCAGTGTAGTAGACGAGGCTACCATGGCTCAATCAATCGCGAAAATCGTGGTCTGTTCAGCCTGCATTGGCCGAGAATCTAGGTGTGCTGGAGTCTCGACCAAGGGTAGCCCTTGTGGTGGCTACATCGAATCAGGACTATCATTGGGATCTAGTGCTCAGGTATTCATCGCTCAACAATTTGTATCGGCTCACAGCAATCTGCTCGAGGGTGATAGCACGGCTCAAGAGGATACTGGCTCAACACCAGTCACACTCATCTCAGCATGCGAGATCGACGAAGCGAAGATTTTTTGGGTCAAGGCAACCCAGGCAGCCTTCTTCTCACACGATCTCAAAGTGATTCTATCTGGAGGCTGCTGCGAACCTCTTATTTTTTCAGTAGGCTCACAGCCTACCTCAATCAACAAGGCGAAATCAGGGTGGGAGGACGGCTCAAGCAATCAGCACTCAACTTTGAAGCGTGTTATCCAGCAATTTTGCCTCGTCAGTATCATCTCTCATCACTCATCATAGACCAAGCCCATAAGCGCACGTTTCATGGTGATACTCAGCTCACTTTAGCGCAAGTTCGACAAGCTCACTGGATCATTGGGGGAAGAGCTCCAGTCAAGGCTCACATCTTGCGCTGTGTAGTATGTGCTTGGCAGAGAAGGAATTTCATCGGAAATAGCGAAGAACTGCGGCGACTATTCTCATCATGGTCGTCTGAACATCTCATCGTTGCAAATGCTCTCTCACAGGATCGTGAACAATGGCGGTTCAACCGTCCAGCAGCACGACATATGGGTAGCAAATGGGAAGCAGCAGTGACGTCGGTGAAACGTCACCTCCGTCGGACGGTGGCTGAAACAGTCCTCACCTACGAGGAGTTGACGACACTGCTGACTCAAATTGAGGCTGTTTTCCATTCAAGGCCTCTTGAACCGCTCCGTGACGATCCTGAAGATGTGTCAGCTCTAACACCAGGGCATTTTCTCATTGGTAGCGCACTTACCACCATCCCAGAACCATCTCTGAAGGATCTGGCGATCGCAAAGCTCTCTCGACGGCAGCTCATACAGCAGAAATTTCAAAGTTTCTGGGCTCAGTGGTCTGCTCATTATCTCCAGCTCCAACAGGCGATTTTGAAATAGCACCACCCTAACAACATCATCCAAATCGGCAGACTTATTTTGCTCACAGATGAGCGCTTTCCACCATGCAAGTAGCCACTTACACGAGTGACTGCGCTGCATCCTAGCAGTGACGGGCTATCAAGGATAGTGGCCATTAAGTCAGCTACGGCGACGCTCACACATCCCATTGCCAAACTTGCAGTGCTACCAGTTCCCTCAGCAGAACATGACGTTGAGGAGAATCAGCAACCACATTGCTGATGGCGGGCGGAATGTTTAAGAATGCTTGAGCATTCTGCTACGCGTTGCTGGACTGCATACTGCAGGCTAACGTGGGCAACTGCTTGCTGCTGCTACTTAGCGGCAGCACCATTCAGGAGCACTAAACGCGCACTAGGTCAGCGTGCCAAGCAACAGGTCGCTGCACGCACCCGCTCTCTGACTGCTTGATGAGACAATGGCTGCTTTGTATAACGTGGCCATCTTGCGTTTTGCTCTTGCACGGTTTTCATCGCCACCGTGATTCGTACGTGCTCAACTTAGTTCTGTGCATCTTAATAATTCTAATCGTTCAACTCTGCCGACCTACAGTCTCTACAAAACTCATCCATCATATCAGCATTGATATATAGACGTCGGCCTACTAATACATCAACATATTGGCCCATCGTGTCATGCATTCGGTCTCAGCTTCACCGCGAGGCCCGATCGTAAAAGCATATCTCATCAATTATACCGATCAATATAATCGTGTGTGGTAACAAGCTCACCTCATTTTATTAACTCTTTTATTACGCTTATTTTGATACATTATTTTCTACAATTCACTTGTTTTATTTGTGTATTTTCGTCCATTGCATTTTGACAGGTGGAGCATTAAATACCACTGTAAACCACATCTGTGTACTGGCTTTAAATTCACCTGCTACAATTTTACAGTCCACTTATCTCCAACATCTGAATTCTCGAACAGTATTCCTGAATCTGAAGTCGTGCGGCTGCACCATGTGGCGATTTAATTATCTCTTTAGCGATAATGTAATGAAAAACTATCGAATCGTACGTGGATATTACAATGCTTTTATCTCTCGACGATCGGACAGTGATAAAAATAAATTTAACGGTGGAGGAATCTCCGACCGAAGATTACCATGTTTGAGGGATGTTGCATGCGACGGTATATGTATAAAGTTATTTCTATAAAATATTGATTAATTGAAAACAAATACCTGGTCTTACTGTGTATCTTACTTTATAGTGTAATAATTAGAGGATTATAATTAAAGTTTCTTTCTCTCTCGCAGCGTTATCATATTCTACGCCTTGACTGCAGAGCAAGTGTTTCGCGATGAGCACAGCATAAAGGGATACGCACGTGGAAAACCGCAGTCAATGCATTCAAAGTACTGGACACCTTGTTAAGATTCAGAGGAGGTTGTTTCCTTTTAGCCCATGATATCCTCCAGCAGCATCCTAAGCATTCAGTTTGTCTTTAACTCTTTTGATCTATATATCATCGCTACAGTACAAGTATTCTGGGTGCGGCGTTTTGGTGCGCGTAAGTGCACGTAACGTTGGACATGATTGTTCTTCTGCGAACGGCCGATATGTGAGATGCGTATGAGGAGGTGGAGAGAATTCTACACCACATCTTCATTTCGGATCGTGAGGATTTTGCTGTTGACCTGGACGAACTCTACACAGGTATGTCGTACGTAGTGATACATTATGGGCGGACGGACCATTACGAGCTGATCGATTCAGACGCAGACGGACACTCAGAGGTATTCTTGACCGACCAGCGGTCCACCGTATTTGTGAATTGGGATTGTCACTTTTATCCGAACACTCTTTGCGCAATGATGCCTGCGATGTGCATTGAGTGCTGCCTGCAAGGCTTACAAAATGTTCACTGTACTGGACTGCTACCGCTCCCCGTAGCGGTATGCAGTACCAGCGTATCTGTGATTAGTGTGGTAGTAAGTAGCAAGAGCCATTCACCTAGTGTACGGTTATCAACCGAGGACCGTGTGCATGGGGGGGGGTCTCTTAATTAAGGCTCTCGGCACTCTAATCGACATCGGCTGCGATGTCGGTGCCATGGACAAGGGTTCCGAGGACCCCGACCTTCCTGATGGGGACAATGTTTAAGGGTCAAAGGATTTTAAAGTCGCCGCGGAAGGTGGAAGCTAAGAACAGCGGAGGTGGTATATACAGAAATTTATTCATTTTTCCCGTACGCGTACGCGTTTGCTCTATCCTGCTCTTATATCTACTCTTCCTTGTTCACCAGAGTACTCACTCCATCCCACATTACCATCGCTGCGTTACCGACACTGTTCAAGCAGAGTACGTAGCGCGGTGGTCGAAGGACGTAGGGTGGCGGGACTAGCCGCATGGTAGGAGAAGGAGTGGGATGGAACAAAGGCGTACATACTACTGAAATCTGGCATTTTTAGGGCACTCATATTTACTTATTTGGAGCCAATCTGGGGTGAGGCCGGGTCAAATTTTGTCCGAGCCCCATATACGGGCCACCCTAATATATATATATATTGGGACGATGAATCCGTCTCATCTACCCAACACAGGGACACCGAAGCACCGGTACCACGCAACTAGCTACGGTACACGCAATACTAATATAGCGAAATATCAGCATCACGCATTACTCAAAATCGACAGAGAACAACCAGCTTATGTACGTCCGATACACACAGCCAGAGGGAACTGTACTACACACTACCAACACTATGAAGAACATCGTACCGATAAACCAACTACCGTTACCCGAGCTATGCCAGTATAATCCACTACAGCACTAAATGATGTATGGAAAAGAATCAACGAGGGACACATTAATTACAATAATCGGATATAAGAAATTAATGGGATATATGAGCTACAAGAGATGGCCTACAGGACGACTATCAAATATAGTTATATCCTTTTATATAGGCAGAACTTGGAAGAAGAGCGGGGAAGCCAGTATAAAAGGACACAAAATGTCACAATCGGGGAGTATTTGATCACCGATTCTGGCCAATATTCAGGACCAGCTAGCCAACCGAAGGAAGACCAGATAACGAATTAAAGGAGGACCAGCTAGCCAACCAAAGAAGGAGCATATCGCCAGCACCACTCCAAGGACCAGGCCTGAGGCATACCTCTGAGGCAGCGAAAAGGAATATTTCCGAAGGCATCAAAGTCCAGCCACTGAGTCGCAGGGCATCCGAACCAGCTGCATAGTATCCCAGATGACGATACCTCACGCTGGAAGGATACCCATGTGGTAAGAATGAACCGTATCCAGGGGACTAAAAACACCCTTGAAAAATAGGTAGGATCCTTGTCGTCATCTCGATGCGCCAATGCACCGGGGATGCATCTCGCTGACGCCTCCACCACAGCGGCGGCCGGGCAAGCGAGCAGAAAGCGTAGCCAGGGGAGCTCAAACGAGAGCTCCGTCCCCACCCCAGGTCCGCGATATATAGATATAGGGTACGGTAAATCCTAAAACGAAGAATGGTAATAGACCACGTTTACGTTGATAAATTATTGATGACGAAGCCAGTATATCAACGCTCTCTCTTACCTTCCATAGTAATTATACTTTCATACCTCTGGAAAAACTATATTATGAATTTAAAATTTCTTTTTTCGCGGACACGATTATATAGACATGCGTGAGCCCGGGAAAAGCTTTTTGTGAGGTGCATGGTTGCGAAGATGCATTAAAAAGAAGTCAAATTCATAATAATTAACGACATTCTATTTTTATTTGTAATACACTATTATTTATTCTATCTTGTTGAATAAACTCTACTTTTACCCGATATTGAAGCTTGTATTAATTTCCTCCCTGCTCGAGTCCGAACTAAAACCCTTTTCAGGGTAATGTTAACGATAAATACCGTCACATTATATGCTATATTATCTTCAGAACCATCCGCTGACGGCAGCACAGAATGACGTCATTTTATATGTATATATATATTGTAACGGAACGCATTAAGGCGATCCGCTACTAGAACTCACCACCCTCACCACATCTCAACCAACCTATACAAACTGACATAAAACATAAAATATACCAAAATAAGACAAAGCACACCAAAAGATCCTGGATAGACAAAACACTCCAGACCGGATCGAAAGAAGTATCGACCGGACAAGGAGAACAGAAAGGACTAGCAGGTACACACACAGAATTAGAAGTACACACCCCAAACAGTAATGGCGTAAATAAGAGGCCTGCCTAGCCAAAGATCACGATGGAAAACAAAACAGTAGGCGTAACAACAAGAACACACCGGCCTACTAGCAAGCGTAGTAGCCCCCGCCCTACACAATCACCAGACCAAGCCTCAAACATACGGCACCACCCCAAATAGGCCACACTATCCAAAAAGCGGGAACGGGAACGCCACGATACGGCAAACGTAGGAAGAAATGTACGGAACTATCGAGATACCACGATACATAGAGAAAGATCAACAAAGTAAATCCTCATGAAACGCCGCCACGTACCCCCACTCACAAATCAAACATTAACATGAATAAAACACATAAAACAAACTTATAGCGACCAAAAACCAAACGAAAAACATAGAGAAAACGATCCTCACGCAGGAGAACACCAGAAAGTGACAAAAAACATATAAATCCACAAGAAATCAGACCAAATAAAACCAAGGAAGAGATAATTAATCACAATTAATTATCCTAGGCAATTAGTCATCAACAAAACAGCAGGACAGTAGCCTACAAAACCGAGGAAGACCCATAGGGGCCTGAATCGGGAAAAACCATAACCAAATCAGAGAAAAATTAGATAAAAAGTTTGAACCTACAACAAGTAGGAGAATAGCATTAGCCAGCGAATTTCAACCTCGCAGAAACCTCGTTTGAAACCCTAGAGGGACAAAAGAGCGGCTAAATATAGAAATTCAAGCAATAACGGGACTCCGACACATCACCCCACACCTCTCTCACCTAGTGATTGAAGTGTGACAAACATCACGTGACCTACCTCAAAACACCCTCCCGGGGTCCATCCGCTAACCTATATAAACCGCGACAGGATAAGCCTCGAGGCTCTTGTCACAACTTAGAAGTCAAGACGAAGTGCTGCTCGACAGCACACCTAGTACATAAGATTACACGTAAATTCTCCATGTAAAAACGACGTGTTCTTTCGATCAATTCGATTCCCCTGCACTGCGCTTGGCCGTCGTTTGATCGAACGAACCGATTGAAAACAGCACTAATAGTTTGGGAAACTCCATGTTAACTCGAGTGTTCTTTTTCGCAACCGATTCCCCTGCACTGCGCTTGGCCGTCGGTTGAGTAAACGAACTCGTTAGGATACTCTGTGAGGAGTAAGGCTCCCCTGCACTGCGCTTGGCCGCCCCTACTCACAGCGTCAGGGCACACTCCACTAACGGGTCCCCACGCACGGCGTCGTGGCTATCCGTCTCTTGGAGTGTGAAGAAGCACGAGTGACACAAGGTCAAGGGAGTGGAATCCCGACTGAGTGCACCGCGCATTATACTCGTAGGGTGTACCTGCGTGGGTGGGACCACGTTAGGGCCAGCACCAGTTACCACCTGCATCTCACGGATACCTCGGCTGGTCTCAATTGATCGAAAACCCAATCGTACGCCTCTTAATGGCACGAGAAGGTGCTTAATTAATTGCGAAATTAAAGCTTCAGTATCCGGGGTCTAGGAAGAGCTAGCTGGTCAAGCTGCGAACCCGGTGTCTCTTGCGAACAGAAAGCTATAGCTAGGGACCCAAACAATAACAAAGCGAGAAACGATAGGTAGGTAGAATCATCCACACCACACCACCACACTACACTCGCGTCCCTACTATAGAATTCTCGCGTGACCATCAGGAGGGCGGAGCCTCGAGAGGCAAGTCCGCAAACGAGCAGTACGAAACAAAAACATTCGAAATAGCACAACACCAGCTAACGTCCAATGATTAAAATAAGGCGAACCAGTACATCTCATGAAGTACGAAGGAACGCCCCGTATGAGGACCAAGCCTGCGACTAGGCCCCCCCTCTTTTAAATAGAGATACCCACGAGTGGCCAACAGGAGTCTGAACCCTATCCTAATAGAGATCAATTAACATCAAAATTATACCAGATTCGAAACCCTTAAAAATAGATAAATTGAGTGTTGAGCTCCATAAAGCTGATGTCTAATCACTTTATGAATTATAAAGTCAAACACCGGATTTGAAATGGAATCTTAAAATTCCACATACGTAGAATAGAAAAATCGTGTACTAGCGAACGCGAAACCCTTAAAACTAGATAAATTGAGTGTTGAGCTCCATAAAGCTGATATCTAATCACTTTATGAATTATAAAGTCAAAAACCTGATTTGAAATGGAATCTTAAAATTCCACATACGTAGAATAGAAAAATCGTGTACTAGCAAACACGAAACCCTTAAAACTAGACAAATTGAGTGTTGAGCTCCATAAAGCTGATATCTAACCACTTTATGAATTATAAAGTCAAAACCCTGATTTGAACTGGAATCTCATATATTCCACATACGTAGGATAAACAAACACGCGTACTAGCGAACGCGACCCCTTAAACAACTTGATAAATTGAGTGTTGAGCTCCATAAAGCTGATATCTCATCACTTTATGAATTATAAAGTCAAACCTGATTATACATGGGATTTCTTAAATTCCACATACGTAGAATAATAAAAATCGCGTACTAAGCAGCCGCGACCCCCTTGAAATTGATGAATTGAGTGTCAAGCTCCGTACCAGTGATGCCTTATCACTGTACGAATATTAGAGTCGAAACCAACAGAATAGGAATTGGAAAAGATTCCTCATAGGTAGACGTTAAGTACCGAATGTAAAGCGAGCGTGAGTACAGAAGAACAACGAGATCGTTCCACATACCATCCTCCCTACCTTAGTTGCACTAACATTCAAACAACAGCTTCTCTAGCAATCACGGGCCTTCCGCCCAGTACAAATAAAGAAAAGAATTACCCAAACAAAAAGAAAAGACCAATGATGAAAGGGTAAACGAAACCGCATGTCTGTCATGGACAAATGCGACGAAAAATAAACCTAAACTGAGGTCTGACCAACAAAAACAATAAAAATTACTAATAACAACCTAGTATTGATTGCATATCTAAAAACTTCCAAGGATCCTCTCGCTCCCTCCAGCCCAGTGCACGAACTAGTTTCGAGCAAACTACATCTCCTCACGATCACTGTGGAGAACACTCGGAATAAAACTCAAACTTAACGCGATTTTACACCATAAACGAACCCTCGCGCACCGTAACCGTATGAGAAAGAAGTGTTCAAATCGCGAAACGTTTCAATATATATATATATATATATATATATATATATACCGGTATGATGTCAACCAATTTTTAAAAGATATCTGCTTTAAATATGAAATAATCAAAGACGCCGTGAGTTATGAGCTATGCACAAAAATGACATGCCGCTCACATGGGTACACCGCCGATGAAACGGAGGTAAATAGTAGTTTCGTAACCACATTGTCGGAGTCAATAGATCAAAATAGTGAAACCTTTCAAAATCTTCATAATTATGTGTGTAGCTGGAAAATAGTCTGTGATTTCTGCTAGCATTGTGGGTTAAAAAGCAGAAAGCACAAAACAGAGATATCGTCGGTAAATTAGGTATTTATTTCACATTTAATTACTACAACTATGAGTGGGAAAGTTGCCAACTATAGAATTAAGGGGCTACACCAGTGTGACACTTTCAAAAAGTCGATTTTTTGCCTTTTTCGACAGTTTATACTTTGAAGAATATCCTGTAAAAATGTTAAGGCCCTATCTTTAATACTCCTGAATGGCAGCCTTCTAAAGAGCAACCGCTCGTAGGTATGAGATGACCCATCTGCCTGGAGGCGGAGCTCGGAGCTGACGTATTGTTACCTGATTCTTTGGTCACTATAGGGGGAGGGGACACCATAGAGGGTACTCTATAGTACGATTTGAAAGGTACTCTGGAGTCGTTCAACGCAGTTATCCAGAAACAAGAAGAAGAGATTTTCGGGAAATCAATACACGTATGAGCAGTCCACCGAAAATACCATTACAGCCGCTGAAAAACTGTTACGCACCGGAGATGATGATATTAAAGTTATCATACCCATGGATACCATTTCATCCAGTTTTACTCTGTCTTTAGTGTAATTAGCACTTTAGTTGTGTGTAAAAATTGCAAGAAAGACATCAAGTTCATTGAAGTAGTTCACGGGGTTTACGATTCAAAATTGCTGTGTCATGTGAGTGCGGTGTTTCATATGTGAATTTTAGACTGATGATTGGTAATGCTTATGAAATAATTCGTCGTATAGTGTGATGCAACTTGTAGGCGTCGGTACCAATGGATTAAATCTATTTTGTGGCTTGATGGATCTTCTTAGAAAATTTCATAACAACACTTTTGTTGGATGCTTTGAACTAGATTCTAGAAGAACTAGAATGCTACCTACATGTGAAAAAAAGAATGAGAACACGAAGCCGCAATCTCAAAAATCGAACTAGAGGTTTAGGAGGAAGGAGTAAGAATACCATGAAGCTAACTGACAAAGTTAATTATAAACTCCAGAAATACTATGGATTGGCAATTACCAGGCATCAAGATAATGTTGATGAAATGTATCAAGAAATTTGGGCTACCTTGCATCATTTGTCTTCGACAGACGAAAATCCGAACCACGGAAATTGCCCTGCAGGTGCGAATAGCTGGGGCTCATATCGCCGCGCGAAAGCTCAAGGAATGAACGTATCAAAGTTCAGACACTTGACAAGGGTGTTATGAAAGCTTTGGAACCTATTTATACTGACTCGAGTTCAAGGGAATTACTAGAGCGATGCAAAGGAGGGAACACGCAGAATAACAATGAAAGTTATAACGGCTTGCTCTGGCACTTTGCTCCAAAGCACCTTCATAATGGATTGAAAACGATCGAGTTCGCTAATTTCCTTGCAGTCTCAGTATTTAACGATGGTTTTTAAAGGAAGTAAACTGTGTGAGAGTTAGAGACGGATGGAGATATAAGCGAGATGTCAGCTCGAAGAGCGAGTCAGACGTGTCTAGCCATGTGTGTATGTGTATCGAGCGTACAGCTCAATACCAACGTACAAAACAATAACAGATTTTCAAGCCGAGTGTCCCGAGAATTTATGTAAACAAAATATACGATAATAATTGTAAAAATAATCTTCGGAATTACTGAATTCAATGCAATGTACGGGTTATCGGTAGCAAGAAACCGAATACTGACATTTTTATTGAAATTGCTTGTGTTAATAAACCCTATTCTCACCTACCTCGAAGTCTAATATTGATTAATCCTGTGATCGAGCTCGAATTTCCCACGAAAAATAAAAACTATTGTTAACGATAAGCAATTACCGTTACAGTATGTTGAAGAGCATCAAAAACTAAAACACACGTATTTTTTTTTATCGGCGGAAAAACATTTCTAAGGGGTGAAATCGCTCTTCAAAGTTAGGCATGTCGAGGGGTGATTATGCAGTTTTACCCAGAAGGTGTCAACCGGTTATAATGAAACAAAAACCAAAATACTCCTCATTGAAGACAATAAATATTCCACGTAAAGTTAAAGATAAAAATTAATTTGCAGGGGTGAAACTCCGTAATCACCCCTGCAAAATCTGACTCATGTTCGGAAGTGGATACGCGTCTTTCTTTGCAACCGAGTTGACTTCACGAAAATCGAGATAGAAACGATTTGTGTTATTAGGTTTCTTGATAACATCGGCGTCTAACATGCGATCTATTTCCGCGTAGATAACCTCACGCATAATCGGTGTCACTGGATAATGCCGCTTTTTAATCGAGATAAGGTAATCCCGACATGTTCTTGAGCTTTGGTAGCTCTACATCCAGGAATTCAATCAAACGTTGTGCCTACGCACGCTCGAGATCCGAGATTCCCAACAAGACGTTCGCACGTTTTACCGTATCACATTTTACAAATTCGAACTCGCGATCGCGCTCACCACTGAAACTCCATACGTGATGCTCGTGATCTACAATTACCCTTAGGGCCTTTAGCGCATCTAATCCGAAGAGCAGTAATGCAGGCAACCCAGACAAGACTCGACCTGTCACCTCTTGCGATCCTCGCACTTTACGGGAAAATCGATTTCCTGGGTACAAAAAAAATTCTCGCCATTTGCGATGGTACTTGGATGCGGAGGGGTATCTCGACGCGTTAAACCTATCCTCGACACAGTTAAAATCCCGCTATAACCGAAACTTTGACAATCAGAATGGTTTGCGAGCACGCGCTATTAAACGGACTACACGAATACTCCGTGAGATCAACAGACGCAGTCGGTAATGCTGGTGGAGCTATTCTTGAGGAAGGCAGGATCACCACAGCTCCTACTGGCGATCCCCGCAAGCGTTTCCTGGATAATTGTGAGGAATGTGCGTCGTTACATCCTGCCTCGCGATTTTAAAACAAAACCGGGTACGAGGTGCGGTACAACCAATTAACAGATGACCCGGCTTCCGACACCTCCAGCAAACCGTCTTCTTTACCGACGTGCCGCGTCCTACTCCCGGCGAAACCGGATTTGCTGTTGAAATCGTCCGCGACGGGATACTCGGCCCTGCTGGCCTACCTGGAGTAGGCGCACGTGGTGGATAGACCCGCGTTCCAGAGAACGACACCCGTGGATCTCTAGTGGGTGTACCTCTTAGCCGATTGCCGAAATGGTGAATTATCTCGACGCGGGGTTTTCTCGCCGGCCTCGTGCGGTGCGAAATTCGTATCTGCGCAAGCTCGCAGCCACGGATGACTTAGCGAGGCGAAGCTCGCTCCTCGCGTCGCCAACGAATCTCCTGGTTCATCATATGCGAGATATGGAATTAACGAAAACTTTGGTCGCGGCTTTGGATGGTCATATCGTTCTGCGAAAAAACTTCGTTCGATGCGTACCGCGACCCGTTTTAATTCCCCGAATATATTTCATGCCGCTGTATCGTGATCTGTAAACGCGGCAACATATTAAAGTGAGCTTAGCTCAGCTGCTCGCTTGCCGCGAGAGGTGGTATGATGCGATCCAATAACGCTCGCAGATACGTCAAATAATCCGAGACCGACTCATCTTCTCCCTGAGTACGACGCAGGATCTCTTTCCGTAACGCGAACTGAAAATCGGGATTCCCAAAGCGCCCGCACTATGCCAAACGAAATGATTCAAGATAATAAAACGAGGTCTCTTGCTTCGGAACCACACTAGCGCAATACCCGATAGGAAGAACGGTAAATAGAAGAAAAGTTCCTCGCTGGTTCCCGAACCGAACGCGCACTCACGACAATCAAATATTCAACAATATTAAAACGTTATTCCTCTTTCGTAGGCTACAGGTTTCGAGAGCTTGCTGAAGGTTTCCCGGACACCTAGCTACACTAGAGAGTTGTTTACAAGCCTCACGGGCGGCTCGCTCGTCTGCTCGGGTTTATTATGATCTGTTTTCAACAACCGAGATGTCTCACGCTCCCTTGCCTTACTTATAATGCCAGATTCTCTCAACCATTATTCAAGCCCAAGATTTAAATTTCGAATAATTAATCAAATGCATAAACTAACTTTAATTGAGTAAAAATCGTTCAAGGAACTAGAGTTTCTATGACAGGATTTAAAAAGAATACTTCGCCAAACCATAAGATTCAAAAACATATTAAGTGAAATATAGATTCAAATATTCCGAAGCAGAATAATGACACGTAAACTTTGGTCAAATTATAAAAGACCGAAATACTATTTCTACCACCAGCACATGTGGAACAACTACGAGAAATATTCTCTCATACAATAACAAATTGAAAATAAATCAATTTTAACCGAAGTCCAGATTGGCGTGAATTTTCTTAAAGGCCCGACACGTAAGACCCGACACGTGAGATTAATCCTTACACAATACTAAAAACAAATAGAATTACCTCGCTGCTCGTGATATCCTTGAATTTGCTTCCTCACGAACCGCTTAGCTTTCGCGTCTTATTAATATTTCTGCCCTCGCAGCACCGTAACGTTTTTCCAGAGTTACCCTCTTTCTCTCCCTTTTTAGCTTTTCACCGGCAAATTCCTTACACTCGTATTCTCGAATAAAGGCCGCGATATTTTCGCCGATACGCACCACACGAGATACGAGTAGTAAGAGATAACGGTGCGCCTAGCCGGTTGACAGCGTAGCAATGAGGTTCCCGCAGCTTCCCGCCCGTATGTGTGACGCTTTGCGCCACGCTGATTCGCTACGGCGCATCACCTCTACCATGCCACAGCACACCATCAAGCACCGACCAGCGTAACCAGCTATATCAGCCATACACGGCAGCTTAACTCAACACGCTTCGACTATACGGTAATTAGAAGAATATGCAACTTATTTTCTCTATTTTTAGCTTAACAAATATGACCACCAGCCACCACTAAATAATATCTTCGACACAATAACAAATGCAGCCAATGAGTAAATTGAACACAAACGGGAATCCACAACAATGTTTCTGAATAATAAAAAATTCCTGAACTATAAAATGCTAATTTAAAGATCGTATTGAAATTTGAGTTAGCGCGAGCGAGACATAGGATATTTAATTAATTATAATGACGCTCCGCGCTGGGCGCCGAATTTGTACAAAACAACAGAATTAGGTCATGAAAAATTAAATAGCAAACAAAATAAGTCAAACACAATCAAATGAATAAAAAAAAACAAAAGAACAGAACTAGGCCGCTCAGGACAGATCCACATACTCTCACACTCACCCCGGGGGAATACATTAATTTATGTAAACGTCTACAAGAGATAATCGATAATTCAAATGGAAACGCTACCCTTCCAACGGTTCTCTCAAAGTCAAAGTTGCGCGTCTCTGATACCCAATATCAATTCCGTTATACGTCCCAATCACTCGAGGGGATCGGATGCTGCCGAGGATGGTTCGAACTTCCGGATCCGATGAAATAATGCAGGGATGGTCTCAGGTGTGTCCTTCTCAACGAGAGCGCTGATGTTATTGTTACTACTGGGGGGGGGGGGGCTCCCAGCCCTACGCACAGCGCCGTGGCTACTTTTCTCTTGGGAGGTGAAGAAGGACGCGAGTCGCAAGACCCCAGGTACAGGATCCGACTTGCTGGACCGCGCGCGCTCCACTCGGAGGGTGTGCCTTCATGAGTGGCACCATGCAAAGACCAGTTGTCAACAAACCCCTGTCACATACTGATACCCGGCTTAATGCTCACATTAAGGAAACCAATCATAGCCCCCTTAAGGGCAATGATTAATTTTCTGAATATAAAGAGTTTATTCGCTTCAGTATCTGGAGTAGAGGATGCGCGAGTTGCTTAACACTGCGAACCCCGTGTCTTGTGCAAATAAAAAGCGTGCGACATGGCAAGCAACTTGACATGACAACACTCGCAACTCTATGCTAGTAATGCAAGACTCGAAACTCGCCCGAATGAAACCGAATATAAACGATTCGCGAGAGGTGAAATTATGTCAAGCGCGTTATACGTAAAGAATGTATTAGGAAAACGGAAATGAAATAAAAACTCAAGTCCAATGATTATAGTCGAGTCAACCGGTAATTCTTACGAATCTACCAAGGGGGCACGTATGAGGACGAAGTACAGACGATTCTACAAAAATATAAATTACGTGTTAAAAACGTAGCCTAGCATCCCAGATAATAACAACTATTAAAAATTGAGTGTTAAACTTCGTACGAGTGACATCAGCTCACTATACGAATATTAGATTTATACCGAATAAGCAAAACCAGACGCGTTTCTACGCGACCTTCTTAATATTAGCATTATAATAGTACTACGGACGCAAGATAAATCCTGTTCTAAAAAGTTTTCATGTGATTTGAATTTTCACACGGCTAGCAGACGTCACCATATGGAGCTTAACACTCAATTTGCGACTAACAAGGAAAGATACTTTGGTGTCCCCCTCCGATTTTGATGAAACTCACGTATGTTGTAGAGCATCGAAAACTAAAAGACACGTATTCTTTTTTATCGGCGGAAAAACATTTCTAGGGGGTGAAATCGCCCTTCAAAATTAGCATGTCGAGGGGTGATTTTGCAGTTTCACCCAGAAGGCGTCAACCGATTTTAATGAAACAAAAACCAAAATACTCCATATTGAAGACAAACAAAATTCCACGCTAAGTTGAAGAAAAAAATTCATTTGCAGGGGTGAACAACCCCCTGATTTTTCAATTTTCCACCCCACACAAAAAACTAACCAACCAAATTGAACAGAACATATACCATTTGGAAGTGCAAGTTAAAATAAAGATGACGTATTTTTGCACATTCACACGAAAATAAATTTACGGGGGTAAACTACCCCTTATCTATTAGTACGTATATTTGTGCGTACATTCTTATTTTTCGTTATTTACATGTTGAAGAGCTGCTTGCGTTCACTCTTTGTGCTGATTTTGTGCTTATCAAGAATTTATCGTTATATGTTATCGGCCTTTCGATTAGATTGTATTTCGATTCGGCGCATATTTTGGAATAAGTCGATGATGCAACAGTCGTTCCATCTATAGAACATTGTCAATTATTCCAACGAAATGAATATGATCTTATTTTTTTGAGTAATCTAATCATACGCCAATATAATAAAAATACTTTCGACGCAGTAAGAGGTGTTTTCTACATAGGCGGCTATCTGGGACTGCGTATTATCTGCTGATATCGCATGTGGTTCAACAACAAGTCTTTCAAATATAAAAACCGCGATAAATACAGCGATCTTCAGTTGATCATTTGAACGGAGTGCCAGTGCGTCAGTTATAATTTCTGACAAAAAAAATCAATAGACCATGAAAGTGAATCCAATCAACGTCATTAAACTTATTTTGGCTACATTTGAAGCCATGAATTTTCCTGAAACTCCGATTAACAATGCAGAAATCGAGTTAAAGCAGAATTTCGAAAAAGTTCTGGTCGACTGCATGGACGATTATCACGGAGTTGAAATTATCGAGGAACAATCGCTAGATTTTCAAGAGCCATTCAAGCAATATGATGTTAACCCTGTCGAGGACACTCTTTGGCAACATGATGAAGGTCCAGTGGATTCTGATACTTATTCTAAAGACGAAAAAGACATAAGCTACGATTACAAACGCAAAGCAATCGAATACTGGAGATCCGGTAAGAAGAAAAATTACAGTGTCGATACCGTCAGTCAGAAATTCAAAAAAGTCAAATCTGTACGACAATTAAAACGCTGGGCAAATCAAATGAACAAAGGTGGGATCTACAAGAAGAAATTAGCTTAAATCTCTGAATATACTTTCAAAAACATACAAGATGCAGTAGATGCTGGTTTCATTGTTCATGATATCGACCTTCAAAAGTGGGCTGTACAAGCTCAAAAAGAGATAGGTCACGAAGACGTTCGTTTTAAAGCTTCTCGTAATTGGCTTCGGAAGTTCAAGAAATCACATCGTATTGTGTCCAGGAAAATTCATAAATTCGTAACACGAAAGACTATTGAAGACGAACCAGTTTTAAGGATGAATGCAGAAAACTTCGTGAATGAAATTAAACCATATATTCAAAAATATGGACCGGAAAACATATATAATTCATATCAGAGCCGTTTTCAACTGGAAATCCACTCTGGCAGGACTCTGACG
The DNA here is from genome assembly GCA_963942595.1 of Cylloceria caligata. Classification (NCBI taxonomy): domain Eukaryota; kingdom Metazoa; phylum Arthropoda; class Insecta; order Hymenoptera; family Ichneumonidae; genus Cylloceria; species Cylloceria caligata. The sequence continues at coordinate 31,738,724 of OZ012706.1, forward strand.
GCTGAAGGAACTAAACAAGTGCAATTTGTAGTACAATCCGTATCATCTACAACTCACAGCTACACTATCCAGCTAACCATAAATGCAGATGGAAAATTACTATCACCCTTTTTTATCGTTCTAAAAGAGAGAAAGGGTAAGTTCGGTCCAATCGTGGAAAAAAATTTATTCAGGCCAGAAAACGTATTTTTAACAGCAACAAAATCCGGAAAAATTACTTCAGGTATGGACAAAAATGATTGCCAGAAAATATTGAACATATGATAAATTATACTATATCGATAACCAATATCATCCTATGTATAGAGCACTTCAAAGTTTGGTTGGAAAAAGTATTCTTCCCCCCCCCCCCCCCCCCCCTCCAACACCGGCCGTGACAGCGTATTGTTGATTGACTCGTGGAGTGGACACTGCCCAGAAGTTGTTCAAAATGCAACACCTCGGGACAAAAAAACAATCACAAAGATAATACCTAAAGGCACCACAGGGAAAATCCAACCACTCGACGTTTTTGGTTTCCGAATATGGAAAAATTTTGTACGACATTTTTCCGACAGTGTATTATTACTTAATTCTGATATTAATTTACGATTGAGAAACAATATAATCAAACTGCAATCGCTCGCACACAATCAACTTTCATCACCCAGATATATAAATCTTTTCAAATATGCATGGTTCAAAAGTAATTATATAACTGATAAGCCAAACGAGTTCGACAATCCAGTGAGTTTCGGTGTCGGTCAATCGTCTCAAGCACATTGTGAAGTACTAGGTTGTAATAATGTTGCCATCATCAGATGCTCATGGTGCAAGAAGTCTTTATGCTTGTAACATTTTTTTGAAGAGTATCATTTCTGCACGACTTACGAACCATGATTGCTGCAAATTATGACGTGCACATTGCACGTTGATGAATTGTAAAAGGAATGATACATTATATTATATACTGTGGTGTATGTAGATGCGCAAGGCGGTAAGAAGAAATGTGAGAGAATGGAGAGTGGGGAGAGCGATAACACGGGACGTGAAAAGGACGACAGTCGAATAAATGCGCATGCCGAAACCGGGTATTTGTTATTTCTCGCCTATGTCCTCAGCTGATTACCGCTGTTTCGAAATACAGCCATACATATATGCCATACAACCACTCAACCCCAGCAACATTCCCCAGTATTCTGTATTTGAACAAGCTATTTTTTTCAGTAAATAACGCGAAACTCGTGAATGGACCATTCTACTTGTAAGTAACAGCCGGTCACCCCCTTAATAATAAACAAAGCATCATCTGAAGTGCCCCCGTTGACTTCGGCTAACAAGAATGTTTTGAATCAATTCGGACATTTAAATAATGAAAAACAAGAATGTTCGCACAAATATACGTACTAATGGATAAGGGGTAGTTTATCCCCGTAAATTCATTTTCCTGTGAATGTGCAAAAATACGTCAACTTTATTTTAACTTGCCCTTCCAAATGGTACATGTTCTGTTTAATTTGGTTGGTTAGTTTTTTGTGTAGGGTGGAAAATTGCAAAATCAGAGGGTTGTTCACCCCTGCAGATGAATTTTTTCCTCAACTTCACCTGCAATTTTGATTGTCTTCAATGAGGAGTATTTTGGTTTTTGTTTCATTAAAATCGATTGACGCCTTCTGGGTGAAACTGCATAATCACCCCTCGACATGCTAATTTTGAAGGGCGATTTGACCCCTTAGAAATGTTTTTCCGCCGGTAAAAAAAAATACGTGTCTTTTAGTTTTCGATGCTCTACAACATACGTGAGTTTCATCAAAATCGGAGGGGGGCACCAAAGTATCTTTCCTTGTAAGATAATAATAATGGTGCGGAGCGATTAAGCTTCGCTTTCGAGACGCGATCCTGAATTTCTACCGGCTAACGAATATGTGTCCTCATACGTGGTCTCTACAATGTAAATTGTGAGATTTAGCGAGTGATTCTAGTATGTTCATCGGACTTTTACATTGTCTGATAATTTTTACAGATATTTTTCTATCGGTGGTCAAGGAATATTATATTTTCTCGAATAACTCTGTGTAAGAGTTTATTGGAGGAATGTGTTATCTCGTATTACAGGCGTGGAAGAGCGAGTGTTGTCATTCGTCGAGTCGGGTCTTGTGAGTAGGCCTACTTGACGTCCTCGTTTTTTTTATTGTTTGGCTTCCTACGCTGAGAGCTCTCTATTCACGTACGATACGGAGTTCGCAGTGTTAATCGGCAACACGCGTCCTGTGCTCCTGATACTGAGGCATCGAAAATGTGATATCAAGACGCGAAACACCAACCTTAAGGGATCTGTAATTGATCTTTTCCACCAGACTCCCATCAAGGTATCAGTTTGCGACAGGGGTTTGTCGATCACTGGTCCAGGCACGCTAAGAAGTTAGCAGGCACATGCAACCATATAGAACGCGCGCGGTTGAGCAAGCCGGGACGCTATGCCCGGGGTACTTCGAAATGCGCATTGTTTATCTTTCAAGAGACGGATGGCCATGTCGCTCTGCGTAGGGGCCCGTTAGTGAGACATGTCCCAGCGCTGTGAATAGGGGTGGTCAAGCGCCATGCAGGGGAACCTTACTATTCACAGGGTCTTCCTAATTAGTTCGTTCGACAAACTGACGGTCACAACGCAATGCGTGGGAATCGGTTTGTCAGAAGAACACTAAAATTGAAGAAATAGTTTGCCGAACTTTCTTCAAACTATTTTGTGAGGTAGCTGTCGGGCAGCATTTCGTCTTGTTCAGGATTTGGATTTCAACAAGAGCCCCGAAACTTAACACAACGCGTTTTATATACTTTTGTGTGTGCACAATGAAGCGGTGTTTTCGGGGAAAATCACATGATGTTTTTCTCACTTGGTCTCGTGATAAGAGGTGTACGGCGTGGTGTGTCGGCATATCGTTAGATTTTTTTAATTTACCCGTTCTGCTGTTTTTGGTGGTCTAGAGCAGGGCTCTCCAAACTACGGCCCAAGGGCCACATTCGGCCCGCGGACAGATTTTGGACTACTTCACTTTTTACCACCGGCAACAATGATAATATGGTTTTGGCCCTCGGAACTTACTGGAGTAATCAGTATGGCCCTAAGGCTGGAAAGTTTGGAGACCCCTGGTCTAGAGTATTAAATCAGTAAATAATGTTGAAACAGGGAAGCGAAGGTTAAGCTAATGCATACGCCTCGTGGCGTCACTTTATCTTAATAGTCACGTTTGTCAATAAAATACACTATTACAGTCTGGTTTTATTCTTCTATTTTGTAACGATCACGCATTGGCGGAGAGCAGAACATTTCTGGTGACGAAACTCTAATGTGTTTTATCATTTGAACGCTGGACGATATATATGTAGTCAAGTTAAGCGGTTGAGGGTTGAAGCTCTCTCAGAACCATGGCGCCGGAGACATGCCGGGCGAGCCTTGAGCATGAAACGGCCATCGAAGAGAGGCTGCGTTGTGGTGGCCATTAAGCGGAGACCAAAGCTAATCAAGCCGGTCAACCCCGAGATGTCGCAATGCGCGGCCGAAACATAGGTTCTTACGAGGTTTTGTTTCTTACCTCAGTGCTACTTTCCTATCTGTTGCGGTTCATTCTTTCTTCCTGGTTTTTTTAAGGAAACCTCTTCGCGTTTCTAGTATTTGTTTTATTCTTACTTTCGAACTTGCTTGCTTAAATTGTTTTTCCATTAGTTGGATATTCTTCCTTGTCTAAAACCAGTACTTTTGTTGTTTCTTGTTAGTTTCTGGTTTGTTTTACGTATTTTTGGTTCTAGCTTGTTTCCTCTTGATAGTGTTATATCGGGTTGTGTATTTGTACTTTCATTTGTTGCCGAAAGTTTATTCTTTCAGTCTTTTGGTGTTCTTTCAATAGATGCTAATCGCGTAGAGGCTGCTGCTATGTGGTTATATGCGACAGTACTCTGCGTTTCCTCGATTGGCTAGATTTTGTGGAATTGTAAATGTAGTCTTGGTGGACCGTGCAGGTGCCTCGCGGGGGTCTTTGTATTCTTGCGCCGGTAACATATAAATAAAATATTATAGTCGACGGTATATTATTTTTAAAAAGTCATTCTGGGATCGTTCACCGATGAGAAGATGGATCTCGTGTGAAAGAGACAAACGCCCGTATTAACGATGAAAGTGTTGATTGGATGTTTATTGCAAATAACGGCAACTCTTCTGCATTTATTACAGTATAAGAAAACAAATAAAAATACAAGGAATAAGTTCTCGAGTCGCCGACGAGGAACCAAACTGTCTCCTCCGAATTTGTTTGAAGTCTGATTTCGATCAAGTGGCTTCTAACCACCTTGACGAAATCGACTACGAATTAAAGAACGTTTCAGTACGAATTGCATCACTTCGTACATCAGCACATTCTTTCTCCTTCGCCGTTCTACTTCGTGTATGGCCTACTCACCTACTCGTGACCGAGCGAAGGAGGAATAATGTTGCACCAAGTTAATGGAGTTTATCGATTACTTTGGGGCATAACATCCCTCCCCCCTTGAAAGAGAATAAAATTTACACAAAAAATGTTTTCTTTTGTTGATTACTCGTGTGAACGTTCAAAATATTTATTTCGCACAATTCAATTTGATTGATATACTGTAACGGTATTACGCGTTAACATTAAATTTAATTACCCTGAATGGGTTCAGTTCGGACTCGAGCAAGAAAGAAATTAGTGGCGCTCCCCTCTATAATCATTTACGCAGAGATGAGCAATTGAAAAATGTAATACGGAACTTGCTCGTGAAACTTTTACTGTCTTCAAATCTTTATATCGTCGATCGATATACGCTTCATACTTCATGGGACCTATGGTGGGAGTGGAGCTCTCGTCTGAGATTCTCGTGGTGGTCTACCCGCTCGCTTGCCTGTCCGCCGCTGCAGTTTGGTGTCAGCGAGATGCACTCGGAGTGCATTCGCATAGGTAGCACATATCAGAGCCGGACCTCGTATAATTTAACATCATTTTATATTTTCCCTCAGATGTCGTAATTGTCGATCCTACTCATCATTCTATATCCCTACGCTATTGTGGTATATATTTGGTTTGTCATTTTCAATGCTTGATTTACTGTATTCTCTCGATTTTGTTGGGTATAATAACTTGCCGGATCGTCTATCGTCAACTACCAGAGTGAGTCCGCTTTGTTGTTGTGACAGCTATGCGGTTTGGCTGGACTTCAACGCAGCAGAGGCTCAGCTGCTATCCGTCTAGTGTGGGTCTGACGTCACAGCTCGGTCTCGTGCATACCAGTGCGGCTGCAGACTATCGATGGCTCATCTGGTCTATCTTCCTGGTAGCTGGGCTTCTGCATCGACGGGATCTGTGAACAAAAGTGTTCCCCGAATGCCAAATTTCCTGTGGTTTTATACCGGCATTTTCTCCGTCTACTCAATATTTTTGATATCACTAAATCTGGGGGCAGTCCTTTAGCCCATCTCCTGTAGCCCATCGATAGCCTTGGTCCTCTTTTAAATTCTTCGTTTGCTTTTAACGATGGTTTTTAATTCCTAACTGGTCTCAGATGGCGCTCCCCTAGTCGTGCTTTTCTATCCGAAAAATGGGACTTAGTCCTCGACGTGCCAGTCTACATGGTGTGGGTGACGCGCGTCAGCGGTGCGTGGTTGTGTGCACAGGACGTCATGAGATTACAAGTATAGGCCGGTCTATTTGGTACGAGAAACGCGCGGTAATAGTGCTTCGTTGTGTGCACCACGCGTCATGAGACGACCAGTACGTCTCAATACATATACACAATATTTTAACAACAATACATAATTTTTTCATATCTACAAGTCTTTGTTGTTTGTCCTCCGCAGATTTTCTTATCCCTGTTCCGGGTACCCAAATCTCACTTTGTTGAGCGGGCACGTTATACATGCTCTGGCCAGGTCGGATTGCAATCGCTCTGCACGCTGCTGTCGTCTAAGTGGCACGAGGCTTATAATTATCTTGGTGGCTGCCGGGGTCGGTGCCTCGCTCGTCCTTGCTGGTGTCCGGTTTCGCCGATACCTGTAACATTTAAACATAGCGAAACCGACCGAGGCTATCGATGCCATGGCACCCAGTGTGTGGAAGCTCATGTTGTGAATGTGCTGCTTCCCGTTCCCATCGATGCCGAGGTTTCCTATTATCTGGTCCGCTCGAGCTCTGAGATTCCGAAGCACCTTTGGATCTCGCAGAATGCTTTGCGGTTCAGAAGAGGTGACTTCGATGTTGCAGACAAGAAACGTAAAAAGCCGCCAAAAAACACCAAGATGTGGAATTGCAAGCATTGTTCGACGAAGATGATTCGCAAACACAAAAACAAGTCGCCGAGCAATTGGGCGTTGATCAACAAGCTATTTCCAATCGGTTACGAGAGATGGGAAAGATTCAAAAGACCGGTAGATGGGTACCACATGAGTTGAACGACAGTCAAATAGAAAATCGCAGAAATACACGTGACATTTTGTTCGCTGGGTACAAAAGGAAGTCGTTTTTGCATCGTATAGTTACGGGGGATGAAAAATGGATTTACTTTAAGAATCCCAAGCGTAAAAAATCGTAGGTAGACCCAGGCGCACCATCCACATCGACCGCAAGACCGAATCGCTTTGGCAGAAAGACAATGCCCTGTGTTTGGTGGGACGAAAGGGGCGTGGTCTATTATGAGCTGTTAAAACCTGGGGAAACGGTTACTACTAAACGTTACTAGCAACAGCTGACCGGTTTGAACCTGTTGTGCCGCGAATTAATTCTTTGTATATTATTTCGCCATTGTTCCTTCTTCGCGTGAGGCCACTCACCGAAGTAGAAAAAATGTGCAAACGTAAGCAACGAGCTGCGAGCAATGACTGCTACGAGCTCGAGCTACGACTTACTGGAATTCGGAAGCAAAGATTATTGTGAAATTCATTGCGACATTCGATTTAGGTCAAAATAGTGAATAACTGCTTTGCCTAAATCAGTCTAAAGTTTAACATCATCCCGAACGGCTGATCGCGGGTCGGACTTACGCGAAATATTAAATTCTATCAGTAGATTCGAACGCCAGAGGTTGGTTCCTCGTACGGGCTCGAAATTATATGTATTGTATTGATATTTAATTGTATTATACTTTGTAACGTAAAGGTTCACCCTAACGTCCCACGTTACCTATAACTGGTCCGACCTATTTTTCCTTCCTTTTATTTACTCTTTCGAGATGGGCGCCAGGCGCTTACGCGCTGGAAGACAAAATAACGAGATGTTCGACCAGACTCAGCCCAGGCTAGCTACAGCTGTTCGAGGCAGAGTGGGTGGTTCGGACTGTCAAGGTGGTCATAAGTCCATAAAATTGGAAGACCTTAATAAAAATAACCCACATAAAAATAGCCATGATAGCGGTCCCTCAATTATTCCAAATAAAAGATCACAAAAGTCAAAGCGAGATACGTCTCGAGCCGTACCAATCCCTCGCGATCAAGTTCCAAATACGGGACGACGTCCGAGCACGCACTGCATAAACTCACAAAATAAAATAAAATAATGTCCAACTGTTGTGCCGCGGAATATTTCACTCCATGATATATTCGGGAATATTCAATAGCCGAAACATTGGAATTCGTTCAAAATAGGAAATGAAGTCTAATGCCCGATCGTACGATCGACACCAAGAACACCGACGCAGCATAAGGCGACTCGCTCGGCGATCGGCGATAGGCTAACGCAAAAATTGCGAACTAAGAGATTTTCGCGGACACAGTTAACAACTGGTTTACGAAAAGCAGTTCTAAAACTAGACTCAAAGAGAACGGGTTGGTTCCTCGTCAATTACTCGATACAACAGAATTATTGTACATTTTTTTTATTGACTTTTAAATAGACAACGGAAAGTTACCGCTGCCTATAATAAATATTATACTTCCATTTATATAAATTCGCGTTTTCACCAATTACTCGAGATCCATCTCCTAATCGGCAAACGATCCCAAAAAATAATAACTTTTTAATATTATACCAAATACCGAATAATCCAATTACGCGGTACCGGCATAACACAACATAAGAAAAATGAATAAATAAACGAAAATAAATGAAATAAGGTAAATCAATAAGCGTCAATATAATTGATTAAGCGGAGTCACCACACGTAGTCCGAAATAATAAAATAAAGCAAAGAAAAATAAATAAAGTAATCTAAGTCAATATAAAGTCAATTGTTCGGTAAAATCCGCGACGCGGTCTATCCCGTTCAAATCCCTCACACATTCAAGCATCCAACGGGATAACGGCCTAACGCGCGCACGGCTTTACAGCAAACAACTACAGAACAGTAACAAAGAGAACAAAGAACGAACGTTTCATCACAGCAAAATACGCTTTAAACCGTACTAATCCCTCGCGATTAAGTACAAAATACGGGATGACGGCCGAGCACGCACTGCATGATTTCGCAGAAATGAAATAATGTCCAATATAATAAGAGAAATAAATAAAATAAATTAAGACGAATACCAGGTGTATGCGTAAGTTTTTCCGGTTTAACTAAGAGATGGCGCCAGCGAAAAGTACGCAGCGTATTAATTTGACACATACGTCATTTTGTTCGTCTGACATTAACCTACAAACACACACAAGTTGAGTCCGCCAAAAACTAGCGTCTTTGTTTTATCGTTCAGTGATCATGTCGAGTTTTGTGCCTGAAAAAGAACATTTGCGGTACGCATTGCTTTTCTTATTTAATCAAAAGAAAAAGGCTGCTGAAAGTCAACGTTTGCTGGTAGAAACATATGGTGAACACGCTCCATCGATTAGAACATGTAAGACATGGTTTCGACAATTTAAAAGTGGTGTTTTCAATGTGAAAGACAGTGAGCGCTCTAATAGACCACAAAAATGCGAAGACGAGCAATTGCAGGAGTTATTGGATGATGACCTAACTCAAACTCAACGGCAATTAGCAGAAGCATTACATGTGTCACAAGAAACAATCAGCAGACGTTTACGAGTAATGGGGAAGATCAATAAACTCGGTAAAGACATGGCAAAGTGATTTTGTTACACGACAATGCGCCGTCTCACACAGCAAAAGCAGTGAAAGACACCTTGAAATCGCTTGGATGGGACATCCTTCCGCACCCGCCGTATTCGCCAGACCTGGCGCCATCTGACTATCACCTCTTCGCATCAATGGGGCACGCGCTCCCAGAGCAGCACTTCAGCAATTTCGAGGAAGTTGGAAAATGGCTCGACGAATGGTTTGCCGCAAAAGACAAGCAGTTTTTCTGGCATGGTATTCATAAGTTACCTGAAAGATGGGCGAAATGTGTAGAAGCCGATGGCCAATATTTTGAATAAAACAAAAATTAATTTTCCTTGAAAATTACGTGTTTTTTTTACCAAAAAACCGGAAAAAACTTATGCATACACCTCGTACAATAATGTAAATCTATAAGTGTCAATTATTCCTGAAAGTCCGCGACACGGCCTATGACATTCAAATTCCTCTCACACAATCCAACCACGGGATGATGTACTAACACGCGCACGGCTTTACAGTAAAACGACTAAAGAACAGTGAAAAAAAAAGAACAAAAAACGAGGTGACTTCTTTCCGGCTCTAATTGCCGAACGATCTCGATATTACACTCTACTCGACGCTGTCTGTCCCGATACGAATAGTACTCTGTACGTGGTATATCAGAATCGCAGGTTCAACCAGGCTCTAATAATTATTTATATAGATCAGAAATGGAAATTACGAAAGATCGTAGGGAGTAAGAAAGCTCACCGGGACGATGTTGCAGCGATAGTCCTTGTAGATTCGGGAAAACTTAAAATACGGCCACAGGATTCTCTCCTCGATTTACTCCTCATCGTTTCTGAGGATATAGCCTGGTACTCACGATAGGTGATGACTGACTTTGACGAAGCCCACGGTAGAGTGGGACGATGTAATATTGGCTACTAAAGGGTGGTTAAATTTTAAGGGCCGATGTTGATTTTGAATAAAACACAAATTATTTAGGAAATTATTGTCAATTCTTTTTATTATGATAATATGGTATGGTTCAATTATGTATGGAACAAAATATCGGCCAAATGGCCGCTGCTACCTCGGCGGCACACCTCCATCCGATGGTCCAAATTTTCGATGACGCTTAGGCATAATTGAGGTTCTATGTCGTTGTTCAGTTTTCACGCTTACCAAGTACACACTCAACTCATGCACACGCTACAGTCACAATCATCTGACGCCTCGCGTCATGTGGTATAGCTCGCAGGTATGCTATATCGATTTATCGACCGCGCACTCATGCATATTGTCCATCTGCTCACATCCTCGATCGAAGCTCACTCAAGCGGCCAACGCTGTTAGCGTGGCCCCATCGGCAAGACCACTCATAAGTCTCGCCTTCCATCGCTGACAGCAAATCACAAGCAAGCTGTGACGCACGTCCGTCTTCTTGATACTCTGCCGCGTGGTCGACGGATGTGGCCATTGTTCTCACTCGAGTCGCTCGCTATACACGTTCCCGCGTAAAGCTCACGGAGATATTCTCTTGTTCTAATCACTCTAGTGCGGATTCATTTCTGTAGTGTACTACATTCTTGCTTAAATCACCCGTGTTTAAACTCAGTGTTAGTGAAACTCATAGCAGATCATCAGAACCACAGAGCCAATCACATAAACGTCAACGGCGTGGTTCGCGCGTTGGCTGCACAGACGCCATTCTGCTCAGCACCGATCATCGGCGTCAGGACCCTCATCAGACTGCCATGTGGCATTTTTCGAGCTCTCCAGTCAGACCTTATCATCAGGATCAACCACACGGAATCACCAAGGCAACTCACAGGCCTGAGACCCAATCACCAACAGTACATCAACACACAGGCCAGATCTAATCAATTGTATATTACTCTTTTTACTCACAAGTTATTATTTAAATATTGTTAAATGATTCAATAAATATTGATTTATTCTTGTTAAATATTGAGTGCATTTAATTTAGCATACTTGTCACCAGGATCCTTAATATTAACATTCGCAGCTGTCACTCGACTTACTAAGTGCGAATGCATCGACCTACTATCCGTCGACAGCGTAGTAATAGTCAATTAGTACAGTTTCACTGTGCAGAGCACTATATTCATTGTTATTTATTATGTTGTACTCAGTCTCAATAGGCGCTTACTCTGCGCACTTGTTAATTCATCTCATAGTGCCTTGCCGCATCAGTTAGTGTCTATCTTAAAGGTTTTTAATACTTTTGTTGGAACATTATCAAACAGTTATAATTCACTCACACTCAATAATCATACATTTTTTGGTCCTTCGAGCCGGATATAATTTACTCACAATCATTAACATACATTTTTTGGTCCTTCGAGCCGGATCCTGGTCAAGTATATAATTTTATGCCTCGATACTCACATGAATCACCAATCAACACATGTAATACACTACAGATTGCGCAACTCAGCATGCATCGATACAAGACAATGCTCAATAATAATAAAATACTCACCCAAGTGCACTAATCATTTTTTGTAAACCATTCAACAGGCTCAACTAGTTCAAATCATGGCTGACGATAAGAAAGCGCAGTCAGACCAAAGCAAATCCTCGCAGGAAGGCGACTCACAGGATGGTGATGTGGAAGCAATCGATGAAGCAACAGTCGTTACCGAGACACTCAATGTACCACCCACGGTACAGAGACCACGCACCAGATCACCATCACCAAACACCAATCAAGCTAACCTCATGGAGTATAAGGTCGCATCACAGCATGCGAGGATAGCAATGATCAACCAGCTACACGATCACCTGCAAAACTCACCAGGCAGCGTTTCCGAAGAACTCAACGGCCAGTTAGAGATTTTAAATCGCACTTGGGACTGTTTTTGTAACGAGCATGATCAAATGGGAGAAACATGTAAACGTGCTTTTCTCACTCACCCGTATGTTACAGAGAAGGTGTACCAATCAGGCTTTGATAGTTACTTCAAGGCACTCACAATCATCCTGCGAAAGAAGGCAATCGCAAAAACTCAAGAGACCGTATCAAGCAGAACTGATCAACAGAGTCAACCAAGTCAGCACCGATCAACATTGCCGAAAATAACATTGCCGGAATTTGACGGTGATTTTACAAAATGGCCGGCATTTAGAGACTTGTTTACCTCAATGGTGGTCGACAATGACCAAATCAGTGATGTAGAGAAACTACACTATTTAAAGATCAGCCTTAAAGGATCAGCCGCTCAACTGATCTCCAATGTGCCGATCAACAATGATTCGTTCAATTCATCATGGCAAATAATCAAGGACAGATTCAACAACAAGGAAAGACTCATCCTGTCTTATGTTGAGAAACTCCTTAGTAACACTCGGCCAGTGGCAAAATCTGCAGCCGCACTCAACACATTAGTTAGCTCAACGAAGGAAATAATCAACGCACTCAACCTTCTCGGAATTGATACAGAATCGTGGAATTATGTATTAATTTTCGTAGTTGCTCAACGCCTTGATACATCCATGCGTGAAGCATGGGAATACAAACGGAGTGCGCACAAGCAGCCAACCTCGTTTGAAGATTTGATGGGATTCATCGAATCCAGAGCGAGAGCTTTAGAAGTCATCCCAATCAACCCTGATCAATCGGCTGACAGAGCCAGCAACATCTCAAAACACTCAACAAAATCTGCACTTCTGCCAGCAAGACCGGCTCACCATGCGTCCACTCAACCGAGGACACACCAGTATCCATGCGATCACTGTGGTGGTTCGCATTACATAGTGAGCTGTGCTAAATTCAGAGAGCTACAACCTGCAGATCGCCACAAAGTTGTGACTGAATACCGACTGTGTTTCAACTGCTTTGGTCATCACAACCTCCACTCGTGCCAATCAACCATCAACTGCAAGACGTGCGGTGCCAAACACCACACGATGATTCATTTGCCATCCACCGCAAGAACCACACCAAAGTCAAATCAACCAAGCACCTCAGCTACACCTGCCACAGCTCATCCAAGCACCAGTTCACGTCAATGAGAAATTGACGTGCCATTTTGCCAACTCATCAACTCACACGGTAGAACAGCAGTTCTACTAGCAACGTGTCAAGCATTACTCATCACATCTTTCGGCACTCACCAAGTCAGATTACTCATTGATCCAGGATCAGAGCTCACCTTCGTCTCAGAACAACTTGTATCGGATCATGGGCTTACTCGTCAACACTCATCAATTCCAGTCATTGGCATCGGAAACACGAGATCAACACACACCAGAGGTACCACCACATTAACATTACGATCAATTCATTCATCATGTGGTGTTACCATCGCAGCTCAAATACTCAATAAATTGACGAGTACATTGCCTTCGGTCCACACTCAACCACAGCAGTGGCTACACATTTCATCACTGCAATTGGCAGACCCTGACTTCTTAACACCACGGCCAGTAGATATCATCGTCGGGGCTGATTCATACGGGCTTATCATCCAGCCTGGCATCAAGAAACACTCGGACTTCTTACCGATTGCACAATCAACAATCTTTGGGTGGATTATTCTTGGTCCAGTCCCAGAGAATTATTCAACACCAAGCAACTCATACCACATCGCAGTAGAATCATCAAACAAGGAAATTCAAGATCTTCTCACGCAGTTCTGGGTTCAAGAAGAAACACCATCGACAATAGATCACAAGCTCACCCCAGACGAAGAAGCGTGTGAAAAGCATTTTCAAACGACTCACACTCGAGACGAAGAAGGACGGTACATCGTGCGAATCCCGCTCAAATCATCACCATCGAGTCTAGGAGACTCAAAACTCACTGCTCAACGATGTCTACAACGACTCATGAATAAACTCTCAACAAATAATTCATACACCAATTTATACAACTCATTTATGAAAGAGTATGAAGAGTGTGGTCACATGATACGTGTACCATCCTACCACCAGTCAACTCAAATGAGCGAATCTGTTCATGACTATTGTGAAACCGAGACGACCTTGGCACATGATGCAGTAGCATCAGGAGGGTTGAGGGTTTCGGAAGATCAATTGTCAGAACACACTTACGCTCATCCTCCATATTATCTTCCTCATCATGGTGTACTGAAAGAAGATCGAATCACAACAAAGTTGAGAGTTGTCTTCAACGGATCCAGCCCAACGACGTCGCAAGTATCACTCAACGACATCCAGCATGTTGGAGCAAAATGTCAACGTGACATCTCAGACGTGCTCTTATGGATCCGACAGCACAAACTCATCTTTTCAACAGACATCACAAAGATGTACAGACAAATCAAAGTCCACCTGGACGATTGGGATTTGCAACGAACCATATGGCGAGATGACCAACTCAATATGGTGCCATATCACCTAACAACAGTGACGTATGGAACTCGCTCAGCACCATTCTTAGCAATCAGATCATTGCTTCAACTAGTTGAAGACGAAGGTCATCGCTTCCCGCTCGCAATTTAACCACTCATGAAAGGCAGATATGTTGATGACATATTTGGAGGAGCTGATCAGCTTGACACACTCATCGAAATCTCAAATCAAGTCACCCAGCTCTGCATGGCGGGCGGGTTGCCTCTAGCAAAATGGCACAGCAACATTGAGCAATTCATCGAGCATATCGACCACCACTCACCATCAAACTCACACTCATTCGAAGATAGCAGTACCAAGTTACTCGGCCTGTCATGGATACCTCGTGAAGACGTATTCAAGTTCCACGCAAAGCCTCCATGCTCAAGTTCCAAGCTCTCTCACCATTCATCATCAAGGCCAAATCATTATTACAAGAGTTATGGCTGGAAAAACTCAGCTGGGACGATCAAGTTTCAGATCAGATACACACCAAGTGGACGTTGCTCAGACAAGAGCTCACTCAAGTCGATGAAATCTCAATTCCACGATGGATTCAACTCACAAGCTCAACACTTGTGGAGTTGCACGGATTCTCCGACGCATCTCAAATAGCAATGGCGGCTGCTATCTATATCAAAACAACAACTCCAGGAGAAGAAACCAAGGTTACACTCATCTGCGCGAAATCAAAAGTAACACCACTCAAGCGACTCTCCATCCCTCGACTCGAGCTCACAGCAGCACTGATCTTAGCAAAGCTCATGAATTACGTGCAAACAACCTTGGAACTCACCAACACTCAAACGTTCCTGTGGACTGATTCCTCAGTAACGCTCACCTGGATTAACTCACACCCATCACGGTGGAAGGACTTTGTCAGGAACAGAGTGTCAGCAATTCAAGAACTAACTCCAAACAGCGTATGGAGATTTGTTCCTGGCAAAGACAACCCAGCCGATTGTGCTTCAAGGGGCATCAGTATCTCCCAGCTCCAGAAGCACCTCCTGTGGTGGACAGGACCACAGTGGCTCACAGGCGATCAATGTTCATGGCCAACTCAACACTATCAACAAGACTCACAGACTCATCAGGAAGAGCGACCGGGGCTCGCATTCACAGTGGCAACAAATCAAGCCGTATATCATTGGGAGATGATATACAGACACTCTTCTCTCACTAGACTACTCAGAGTAACCGCAATATGCTTTCGAGTAAGTCAACTCATCAAGAAATTGCCAAACTCAACGCTCTTTAACCCTCTCTCGCCACAAGATATTGAGAGAGCAAGAGTATTTTGGATCAAAGCAACTCAAGCAGCATATTTCTCAACAGAGCTCAAATTGATCACCATAGCTCAACTATCAACAGCTCATCTCTTCAATCGCCTGACTGCCTATATCGACACTCAAGGCATCATTCGGGTTGGAGGAAGATTGACCAACTCACAACTGGAACTTGAGGCAATTCACCCAGCAATACTCCCACGACATTCTCACTTCACCACACTCATCATAGCAGATGCACATCACAAAACCATGCATGGAGGCACGCAACTCACCCTGAACTACACAAGGCAATCGTACTGGATTATTGGTGGTAGAGCTCCTGTACGGTCGCATATACTCAGCTGCATGAAATGTGCTCGACAACGTGGCGTCAGAGCACAACAACTCATGGGTCAATTACCAACCAAGAGAGTCACCCCAGCACGACCATTCTTCTATTCAGGTGTGGACTACGCTGGTCCACTGACCATCAAAACCTGGAAAGGTAGAGGCGCCAAACAACATAAAGGATGGCTGTGCATTTTCGTGTGCTTCGTCACTTCGGCCTTGCATCTGGAGGCCGTGAGTGACTACTCAACTGACTCATTCATCGCTGCATTCAGACGGTTCACTGGACGCAGAGGCATCTGCAACACTGTCTATAGTGATTGCGGCACAAACTTCATAGGAGCAGATGCCATACTCACCAAACTCTTCACTCAAGGTACAACAGAATCACTCTCACTGCATTGCTCACTCACCAGTGATGGAACTACATAGAAGTTCAACCCACCAGCAGCTCCACATATGGGAGGAAAATGGGAAGCAGCAGTCAAATCAGTAAAATATCACCTGAACCGAACAGTAGGAGACATCGCACTCACGTTCGAGGAATTAACTACGTTGCTCATCCAGATCGAAGCAACGCTCAACTCACGACCATTGGAACCACTCACAGAAGACCCTGAAGATACTTCAGCACTCACACCAGCTCACTTTCTCATAGGAGAGCCGCTCACAGCCATACCAGAGCCATCACTCACAGATCTGAACGTTACTAGACTATCACGATGGCAACTAATACAACAAAGGCTTCAATATTTTTGGTCCAAATGGTCAACTCAATATCTCCAGCGCCAACTGTCTACATCGAAATGGCACCATCCATCGAACACCATCAAGGTCGGTTCATTAGTACTGATCACTGATGAGAGGTCTCCACCATCAAAATGGCCTCTCGCCAGAGTCACTCAACTCCATCCAGGAAAGGATGGACTGACCAGGGTAGTGTCACTTAAAACTGCAACAACAACACTCGTTCGACCAATCACCAAGCTCGCCATCTTACCAGCTCAAACTGAATGAAGAACAGATCACATTTAATCATCAACACCGTTGCTGATGGCGGGCGGAATGTTCAGTTTTCACGCTTACCAAGTACACACTCAACTCATGCACACGCTACAGTCACAATCATCTGACGCCTCGCGTCATGTGGTATAGCTCGCAGGTATGCTATATCGATTTATCGATCGCGCACTCATGCATATTGTCCATCTGCTCACATCCTCGATCGAAGCTCACTCAAGCGGCCAACGCTGTTAGCGTGGCCCCATCGGCAAGACCACTCATAAGTCTCGCCTTCCATCGCTGACAGCAAATCACAAGCAAGCTGTGACGCACGTCCGTCTTCTTGATACTCTGCCGCGTGGTCGACGGATGTGGCCATTGTTCTCACTCGAGTCGCTCGCTATACACGTTCCCGCGTAAAGCTCACGGAGATATTCTCTTGTTCTAATCACTCTAGTGCGGATTTATTTCTGTAGTGTACTACATTCTTGCTCAAATCACCCGTGTTTAAACTCAGTGTTAGTGAAACTCATAGCAGATCATCAGAACCACAGAGCCAATCACATAAACGTCAACGGCGTGGTTCGCGCGTTGGCTGCACAGACGCCATTCTGCTCAGCACCGATCATCGGCGTCAGGACCCTCATCAAACTGCCGTGTGGCATTTTTCGAGCTCTACAGTCAGACCTTATCATCAGGATCAACCACACGGAATCACCAAGGCAACTCACAGGCCTGAGACCCAATCACCAACAGTACATCAACACACAGGCCAGATCTAATCAATTGTATATTACTCTTTTTACTCACAAGTTATTATTTAAATATTGTTAAATGATTCAATAAATATTGATTTATTCTTGTTAAATATTGAGTGCATTTAATTTAGCATACTTGTCACCAGGATCCTTAATATTAACATTCGCAGCTGTCACTCGACTTACTAAGTGCGAATGCATCGACCTACTATCCGTCGACAGCGTAGTAATAGTCAATTAGTACAGTTTCACTGTGCAGAGCACTATATTCATTGTTATTTATTATGTTGTACTCAGTCTCAATAGGCGCTTACTCTGCGCACTTGTTAATTCATCTCATAGTGCCTTGCCGCATCAGTTAGTGTCTATCTTAAAGGTTTTTAATACTTTTGTTGGAACATTATCAAACAGTTATAATTCACTCACACTCAATAATCATACAGTCGTTAATGTGCCAAATTATCTCATCCTTTAGCTCTTGAATTGTTGCTAGCTTATCGACGTACACCTTTTCTTTCAAATAACCCCAAAGAAGGAAGTCCAACGGTGTCAAATCACATGATCTTGGCGGCCAATTGACATCGCCATCACGTGAGATAACACGGCCATTGAATTTGTCGCGCAAAAGAGCCATTGTTTCGTTAGCTGTGTGGCAAGTGGCACCGTCCTGTTGAAACCACATATCGCCCACATCCATATCTTCCAATTCGGGCCATAAAAAGTTCGTTATCATCTCACGATAGCGAATACCATTCACAGTAACTGCCTGACCGGCCTCATTTTGGAAAAAATACGGCCCGATGATGCCGCCAGCCCATAAACCGCACCAAACAGTCACTCTTGGTTTTTCGACAATCATTCTTGGATTATGATTCGCCCGAATGCAGCAATTCTGCTTATTGACGAATCCACTGAGGTGAAAATGTGCCTCATCACTGAAGATGATTTTCTTCGAAAATTGATCATCCACTGTTGCCATTTCTTGCCACCATTCTGACCATTGACGACGATTGGAATGGTCAAGAGGCTTTAGTTCTTGAGTCAATTGCACCTTATAAGCCCGTAAATGCAAGTCTTTATGCATAATGTTCATCAACGACGAGCGTGAGAGGTGCAATTGTTGGGCACGACGACGAGTTGAGGTGGACGGCTCTTCAGCCACACTATCGCGAACAGCAGCAATATTTTCTGCAGTACGAGCTGTACGAGCATGCACTGGTGTTTTAATATCTCCTACAGACCCGGTTTGCTCAAATTTTTGCACGATTTTTCCGATTGTACGCACATTTGGACGATTAAATTGACCGAAAAAATCACGAAGTGCACGATATGCATTTTGATTTGAACGCCCATTTTCATAATAAGCCTGAATAACTTTAACGCGTTGCTCGATTGTGTATCTTTCCATGGTTCAAATTGAGTTAGTCTGAAATTGAGAAATGTCAAATGAAATGCAGAAAAAAACTTGACGTTTAGGTGTGGTTCACATTCAACATCGGCCCTTACAATTTAACCACCCTTTACGTCCTGTTCGCTCGACGGTAACCGGGAAAAAGCCCTAAGGTCCAGCCAGCACGCGTGCCCGTGAACTATGGTCCCCTCCTAGCGAACCGAACTCGGTCTATGCGTTGTCTAGCGTCTCAGCTAGACAACGCATAGATTAACAATAGATACTACGGAGAGTAGCTCCGTTCGACCGATGAATCCCATGAGACAGCTGGACTGTTGCAAGTAGATGATAGATAGCAGCGTATCGGTTGCCGATGAACGTCGAGCGGGATGGCGGTATCTCCCAACAGCGAGAAATGGAAAATATCTGTATCCTTTTTCCTACGAAGGGGTGATTGGATCTCCAAGCCAACAAGATGTGTGTGCATTACTTATTTTCTCTCTTTCCCTCCGTCCCTAGGTCGTACAACTTAAAAAAAAAAAAATACAAAAAAAAAACGGAAATAATTAAATAAAGTACGACGATTATTCGCTACAGCCCTGTGAGATCGTTTGGCAGCCGTCGTGCGAGGAGGACGCAGCGCTTGAATATTCTACCACGTTACAACTTTTATTGACTTTTAAATAGACGAGGAAAAGTTACCGTTGCCTATAATAAACACTTTCATTTTACATAAATTCACGTTTACACGAATTATTCGAGATCCATCTCCTAATCAGCAAACGATCCCAAAATAATAACTTTTTAATATTATACCGATTACTGAGTTATCCAATTACGTGGTACCGGCATAACATTTGGTGGCAGCGGTGGGATATACTGAAGTGATAAGTGCTACGTAATTTGTTTGGACAAAAAGTGTTTTAGACAAAGTTATAAGAGTGACTTTGAAGTGATGACTACGACTCGTGCAAAGGACGCCAGTGCAGTTCGTAAAAACTCGACTCCTGTAACGCGAAGACGCGAAGTGAACGTCGGTGCGGTGTGACGTATCGGTCAACCGTTTAAAATCCCGATTGACGTTGTCACGTCAAGTCGCGGAAAAGCGCACAAACTGTGCAACCAAGAGCTTGAGGCAGACACTTGAGACGAAGCCGTCGCGCAGCCATTGCCGATGCACAGAGAACGAGCTCAGGAACCATGAAGCAAACGGGTCAACGGTGCCAGAGAATACATCTGGACCAACCTTCGAGGGGAGCTACAAGACAGCAGGTCAGCAGCACCGAAGGAACAGCACCCGAGGAGCATCGCCATAGAGAGGACCATCAGCAAGAACATCCTCCTGTAAGTGGCGGTTACATTATACATATACATAAGCCTTGTAAAATCAAAGCCAGTCAAATCCGTAGCTTGGAGAAAATATTCCACTAGCAATATATATCTCTCCTGAGATTTTTGGAAATATTTTTAAACTGCGGTCGAGCGCAAAATTAGTAACATGGCAGAATATAGAGCCACCCGACCAAAGCGTAGGGGCAACTCGTTGGACACGACGTTGCCTTGCACAGAGGTAGACTCCATAGCCGGATTAGCTGCGGCTATAGGAGACATTGTGTACGAAGCGCGCAGGACGTTATCAGAGCTTTCGCCGTCGGGACGAATCCCCGCAGCCAGACAGGAGGCCCTTGATGGTCGTCTGACAGCCCAGTTTAGCGTGAACCCACTTAGGGGTGCGTCGTTCGGAGATCACGACAGTATCGATAGCGACGACATATTCAACATGGCTGCTGTCTAACGAACGCCTGAGCGCATCACAGAGGATATGGTCGAGCGAGAAATCGAAAACATGCGAAAAATGGATCGCATAGGTTTCCCATCCGCAATCGGTACGTCAGTTCGGTCGGTACCAGCAAGAGTACGATATCCGTTAGAGGCAGTCAACCGGAGCCACCGAGATATGGAAAGAGCTCGACGCCAGTACGAAAGGCTACAGCACAAGCATGAACGAGGCCAACGCGAACTTGATCGCGAACGCAGGGAGGCTGAAACACCGTCGGCAAGATGAAATTTGACTGACACGTTAAGCGAGGTAGGTGCGGATGAGTACGAGCTCATCCACTCCCTAAGAGAACAAATCGCTGAGATTCAGCAACGGTTAAGAGGAGCAGGGATGGAAGACCATTCGCCCCCTTACAGCCCTTGAGACGCACGCGGTTCGACGAAACGCAGACGCCCTCAAATATGCTCAGCCTTATCCTGGGAATGAAAATGGTGAAAACATTCGACGGCAAGGATTCAAAGGCGTTGCCGCTCTTCTTGAAGTTATGCGAAATGATTTTCCGCAGGGTAGCAGAGGAGGAGCATGACACCCTCTTGGAGTTGATAGTCATGAGTAAGTTAGAGGGTGCAGCAGCAAGACAACTGCAACACAAAACCATCGGTACCATGGTGGAACTCAGGAGTGAGTTGGAACCGTTGTACGGACAACGGAAGTCCCTGGCCGCGTTGCAGATGGAGTTCAGCTCCCTCCGGCAGAGACAGAACGAGGACATAGCCGCTTACGCGACAAGCATGAAGAGAATCACGGTATACATCACCGAAATACTCTGTGAACCGTTGAGAACAGAGGATCAGAAGATCACCGTCGAGAGTGTCACCTGACAAAGCGCACAGGCCAACTTCGAAAACGGCCTGCACGGCCAGGTGCAAGTGCTGGTACCTGCGAGAAATTACCAAACGCTGCACGACTCTATAGCAGCGGCCATAGAGATCACCAACATGGTGCAGCCATAGGGAGGGGTTGGTGGAGTGTTAAGCCACCCCAGAAGGTCACAAGGCGCACCACCCCGGCAGGGAGAAAATTGTTTCACCTGCGGAAAAGCTGACATGGCTCGAGACTGCACCCGGGATACGGGATGAGTAAGCCTACGAGTACCCAGTGAAAACAAGTCAATCTACAACGTGGACATAACCTGCAAGTACTGCCAGAAGATAGGTCACATGTGAAAGGACTGCTGGAAGAGACTGTCGCAGAATAAAAGCGAGCCGATGCAGCCCCGACAGCCAAGAAATGCAGGCTACAAAGATGCAAAAAATACGGTCACCGTGGAGCCAGATCCAGACACTGCAGGCGTTAACACGCTGGGCGCACTGAGGCTGAATACGCTAACTGTTCAGCATAGACCTGCGTGCAAGCCGAAGAAAACAGCGCTGCAGCTCCTACAAGTAACGCTGCCGGAGTCGAGTGCCACCGCCAGCGACTTCGATTTCGATGCACCGTTGGCCACGACCGGGGTACTCATCCTCAGGGTGGACACCGGAGCGCAGTGCAACATAATCAAGGAAGACTGTCTCAAACCGGAGACCATGGTGAGAAACTGCACCGTAGGGCTGCATGGGGTGGAAAAATTCACCCCCTCGAGATAGCTAAAATTGTGCTCGACACACCAGCTTTAATTGTAGAGCATTGGTTCTACATCGTTCCGAACAATGTGCCGTTCAAGGTCAACGGACTACTTGGCATGGACTTTATCAAGTAGCACGAAGCGGACATCCTGCATGGCAAGATGCTCAAGTTGTATGGGCACTGCCTGCCGCTACGGGACGGCGCGACGAAGATATTTTCGTCACCATGCAGTAGAACTGCCACCACGTGCAAATACATAGGCCTGCTTACAAAGATTAATCTTCCTTCCGGAAACGGGTCTAACATGAATGCTGCCAAGGAGTATAAATTTTTGGACTACCTACAAGGAGGGGGATCGGCCGAGGCATTATAGCGAGTCCTCATGTCACACCGTCAAGAACCAAAAGAGTGAGTTTCCCAGAGAAAAGGTCCCAGGTTCGGGACTAATGCCTTGGAAAATAAAATTGGCGGAACATGAGTTTAATGTCGAATAGAAGGCAGGTAAGCGCAACATGAATGCAGATGCGCTAAGCCATATATTCTTCACTACGAGGGCCCAAGCGAGAACGAAGAACGAAGTCCGTGGTTCGGAAACGGACAGCACTACGGGGCAAGTAGGCACAGCGAATGACCATACAAAGCAGAGAGCCGAAGATACCCCATATAACCGTGGTAGCTCGCTGGAGCGAGAGGTCGAGCTCGCCCACGAGATAGAAAAAGACAGCAAGCGCTCGGGTACGGACAGCCGCACAAAGCGGAGAGCCGGGAATACCCCGAGCCAACTTAGCAACGCGGCAGGGAGAGAGGCCGCACCGGCCAATGCTCCAGAAGAGGATAGAGAGATTCGCAGCGTGCATGCAGGTCACTCGACTGGTCCCCACAGCCCCGCCGAAAAGCCCTGCTATTGGGGAAGGGGCGGACTACGTACGCTAGCAATGCAAGGCACGAGTTAGTCTACGAGCATCGCTGACGAAGACAGAGCGAGCCCAGTACAGCATGGCGGACCCGCGAGGCGCGGAAGGCCGCGAAAGGCATACGTTGCAAGGCCGGTCGAGACAGAGAGCGACCCAACGGCGGAGCTACCGGTGGGCACACCGAGTGAAGAAACTGCGAACAGAGCCCCGTACAAGCCTGCTGAGGAACCGAGCCACGGCGGGGCCGTAGCCCGAAAACTTCCCGCATCACGGAAAAGGACACCGTTATAAAAGAATACAGCGACTGCACTAGTGGTGTAGACATCCCCTTAAATGACCGCCCAAAATCAATAAAGGAATATAACGACACCCCCATCGGAGGGCATCAAGGTATGCGGCGCACCCTACATCGGATCCGGACCAAATATGACTGGCCGGGCATAAGGAGGGATTTGGAGAAATATATTTCGTCCTACGAGTCCTGTCAAAAGAATAACATCGGGGAAAAACGAGTGCCGATGGTGGTAACTGACACCCCATCGAGATTGTTCGAATAAGTTGCAGTGGACATCGTAGGACCGCTACCGGAAAGCGCTTCCGGGAAAAAATATATACTTACGTTTCAGTATGCCCTCACCAAGTACAGTGCAGCGATCTCCCTGCGAACCAAGAGGCTTCGACAGTAGCTAATGTGCTGGTTGAAGAATTAATTTGCCGGCACGGAACGCCGGAAACTATACTGTCGGACCAGGGCACCAACTTCTTCAGCTCGACCTTCAAAGAAATAAGACGGTAGCACCGGACAAATTGGAGGGCGCGAAAATACGGTCGAAGAATACGTACGACCACCGCGCGCAGGTGCGGGAGTATCGCGTTGGCGAACGCGTACTCCTCCGTGACGAGACGGTGAGCAAGGGGCTGTCAGCCAAGCTGACCCCGAAGTGGACGGGACCCCACGAAATAGTAGAGATAGTCCAGAAGGGACGGAAAATATAGATGGTACACGCTAACCGCCTGAAGCTCTTTATAAAGCATTAAGCCCAAATAAAACTAAGTAATTATGGGTTCGGAGCTCCGCAGAGCGCTAGGTGAGGAACTCCAATAAGAAAAACGAGGTAAAATAAAAACTTGTTTAAATAAAAAAGCACAAACGAAAACAAGTCATACATAGTTCAAAAAGAAAAAAAATGGTAATTCCGAAAACCCGTCGGCAGAATGGGCAGGGATGACGATTATCAAGCGCGTCCTGCCGAAAGAGGCGCCCTACCCTGAGCACATCCTCAGGAACAAACTCGCCGGCGTAGTGGCCGTCGCCCCATAAGGAGTCCACCCGTTGGCGGCTGGATTCCCGACGGCGACGGACTCCTACAGCCTGGCAATGAAGCTCCTCTTCCAATTCGGGCGACTCTCAGCAGAAACGATCTAGAATTACGCTTCCTGAAACCAAAATAGTACCCGCTATCAAAAGGGGGAAAAGGAAAAGGTGGGAACAACACTTTTCCCGGCTAAGGTATCATGCTTAGCCCACTTCTCAGCAGCTCAGGCGTAAGGTCGCCCTCACGGCAAAGTAACACCCCATTAATTCCGTCTTGCATAAAATGAGCCATCGCGAAACAGACGAAGTAGTCGAGCAGAAGGTTAGAATAAGAATGAGCCAAAGACCCCTCGCGCAACGAGATTGGCGAGACCGCAAGAAGGAGAATTAGCAAAATAAGCATACCTACGCTTTTCGTTAAAAAACCAAATTCAAGTGGTAAGACACACGCTCAATAACAACCCGTACCATGTAACGACGCGCCAACACTTGGGCGAGACGCTTAACGCGATAAGTATTGCAGTCGAGGCATTACTCATCGACCTACAGGAGTTAGTGTGGCTGGTAAACAACATAGCTAGTGGTAAGGCCAGAGCAACGCCCCCGCCGCCAAGAACGCTAAAGGACACCTCGTCGACACACGCCTATCGCAACGAAGGCAACGCGGTAGTGCTCGTGCGAGATATACCGCTGATCGGGCAGCAACAGTACTGTATATAAAAAGTATACCCTATGCACACGCGAGCAAGCAACGGCGGATACTACTACATGGCGACGACTGAGAGTCACGTAGTCATTGACACCAAGAATCGTAAATGCCTGAAGATGACAACCGATGACTTTAAAAATTGGAAGTGTTGAGAATTCCTACCTTGGTGTTGGTAGAACAAATCTGTAAGATATTGATAATAATGAGTTTTCACTCACGGCAGGGGATAAATAACCAGACTGACAGATGTTGGTAGAGGAAATGGTTTTATTCTACCATCAACCTCAAATACTACAAAATATATCAGAAAAAAATGCAACATAATAGATATAAAAATAAATACCAATGAATTTAAATGCAGATCTGAGTGCCAGCACAAAATTGTATCAATTGTGTGCTGTCTTCTATTGAGTGTAGTATACGTGGTATAGCCAGCGCTGCAGAGTACGTCACGGAATGAGAAGTGTGAGAGTGCAGAATATGTCACTCGTTCCCAATAAATTCTCAGTAGTTAATAATTCCGAATACTTCTCAGTTATATAAGAGAAAAAACAGAGAGTGAGGGAGAGTACCAGCACTTGAATTGATTGAGTACTTAAATGTGATGTGAAAGAGCGTGATGCAGCCAGTGCTGCAGAGCACGTCAAAGTGAGAGGTTGAGGATGCACAAATGATTAGAATTTATACACAGTACCTTCCTAGCAAGATTAGTTGGGGGAAAGTACAGTGAATAATAGGCACACGCGGAATTATATTAATCGAGCAGGCAGAATGCGATGAAGAAAACGTGATACAGCCTGTGCTGCAGAGCACGCCACAGAATGAGAACTTTATGTTGATGTACCGATGAGATTTACTCTCCTCACCATCATTGAATTTAGAGAAATTGTAACGATGTATTCTTACCGTGTTTTGAGTTCTGGTGAGCACGACAATGTTGAGAAGATCCAGTAAGATGGTGAAAAGTCCGAGCGAGTGTACAGAGGATGTGTACGCTGTTCCAGCGGGTTTTTACGTAAGTGTCAAATTTTTCAATATGGCTGCATGATACAAAAGCGTCGTTGAGCGCTGAAGTCAAATGAGTGAGATAGTCGGTGAGCTAAGCCGAAGTCAAAGGAGAGAACGCGAGCCTCTTGCTTCAAGCAGCATGTTCGCGAGGCACTGCCTCGGCTATCTCCGGCATAGCCGAGCACAGCACGCTACCCAGCAGCAACAGGTCGACGCACGGCGAAGATCGATCGCCGTGCGCAAGCTGATTTTCCAACAGAATGAATAGGTAAATTGAGATGAAAATCCTCGAAGTAAATGTCTTGTTGACACCCTACGATCTAGTTCTCATCCTGGTGCCGTATTCTTCACTGGGTTCGCCCGGGAATCGAGTTCTTACCTCCATTTCCCTGCGAAATCGTTCCTGCAGATCACCGTGCCCAAAGCGAACGGGGAAGTGATAAATTAATTCATCATATGACGACTACAGGGGTGCACGCGGTGCCTCATGAGATATTCGTAAGTGAATTATTCCGCCAGGACTCGCAATAGGTCCTCCTCCGTAGAGCCCCGACTCGAGCAGTACTCGTAGAGTCGAAAGAGAAACTCCTTTCCGTTTTCTCCACGTCGTCCTGCGAACTTCAGACCGAAACGGCGGAAGTGGCCTATGTGGCTTATATAGACCATGTATATATCCTTGTTCGACATATTGGTGTTTTCCACTGGTATTTCGGATGAGTGTTGAAATGATAGGGGTTGTCGAAAGGCTGTTCTGGTTGGGGGCCTAATTCCAGTGCTCGTACTCGGTGGGCGGGATCGAGAAGGCAAGTCGAAGATAGTGTGTGGCTCCCACTAAGCCCGGGGGGGGGGGGGGGGGGTGGAGTCGAAAGGAAGAGGTATCGAGGGAGATGGTGCTGTACGTCTCAGGGGGTTGGTGGAAGGAATTATGGTGCGAAGGTCTCGGGTGGTGCCGTAAGTAACTTTAGGGGAAGCTGGAGGGGAGAGCGTCGGCATATCCGGATCTTACGAGATCGGAGAATTCTTCGAAACCTATTGGATCCTGGTAAGAACCTAAGGATTTTCCAGTCGGCAGGAGTTCCTGTGGTAAACCCCCCCCCCCCCCCCCCGCGAGGGATGGCGCGGAGATAGGAGCACGGGGATCGATATCGTTCGTATAATCGGGGTTAATTCGACGGACATCCGGAAACTCCGGAGCCCACATTGCCGCCGTGGTGATGAAAGGGATGGCCATTACGCTAAGACGCGTAAATCTACAGTCGAGCCCAATTTAATTTTCACTGCTGGTAACCAACGCCGAATTTCACAATGCCAATATGGGCTTATAAGGTCCTCCATCATACCGGCCGTACTCAGTCTCGGGTGATCTAATAGCAGCATTATATCTCGCACTTGAGGAAGAGCTTAGAAGTCATCTCGAATGCGTAATACTTCTACTTGCAATGATAGGGGTACGGGGGCGGATACAGGGACAATCAGGGGATAAGAGACCGAAGAGGTAAGTAACTTATACAAGTAAACCCTCCGACAGTCGTCACCGTATCCAACTTACTCGAAATAAATTAATAAATAAACAAAATATCGAAGATGAGATATCGATTGATTGAGATACAAAGGGGTTCAACGCTTACCACAATGGAGGTGGATCGATAATTTTTCGCAAAAATTTGGAAAAAGAGTTTACAAAACATGAAAAGGGTATGGTTACAAACTCAGTCAAAGGTCAAGGGTTATGACGTGGTCGTTAGTACGTTCAAAAACAGTATCAAGGGGTGGGGGTAGTGATCATTCAAATTTCAAATAGGTCAAGATTTCTTCCAACTCTCAATGGGATAAAAACAGAAAGGTTCCTACAAAATATCAAGGATACTATCAAGGGGTCAACCCCTACTGAAATGTACGTGAATTAACAGCTTATCACAAAATCCGAAGAGTAAGTCAAATCACCAAAAATCTTGCAAGAGGGTGACGGGGTGGGGGGTTTATCAAAATTCACAATGGGTTCTAACTTTTTCACAATACTAATCGGAGCTCAGTTATCGCAAATATTTGACGAAAAGGCGCAAAAAAACAGGAAGTATTGGGTGCGCAACTAAGTTCCCGCTGTTTTTTTTTTTTTATAAAAATGCAACTTTATTGTAAAAAAAAATGTTTACAAATGAATCATTCAAATATTGCCCATCGCTAGCGATAACTTTTTCCCATCTTTCTGGCAGAGCTCGAATACCGTCACGGTAGAAGTGTTCGTCTTTTGAGGCTATCCACGAGTCAAGTCATTTTAAGATGTCTTCATATAAGCTGAACTGCTGATTAGCTACACCATGTGCCATCGAACGGAACAAGTAATAATCGGACGGCGCAATATCTGAGGAATATGGCGGGTGGGGTAGGACTTCCCATTTGAGCGTTTCTAAGTAGGTTTTAACGGGTTTGGCAACGTGAGGCCGAGCGTTGTCATGCTGTAGAATCACTTTTTCGTGCCTCTGCTCGTATTGTGGCCGCTTTTCGCGCAGTGCTCGGCTCAATCGCATCAATTAAGTTCGATACCGTTCCCCAGTGATGGTTTCGTTCAGTTTCAACAGCTCATAATAAATAACACCGCCCTGGTCCCACCAAATACACAGCAAAATCTTCGCAGCGTGAATATTCGGCCGAGCCGACGACGTAGAAGCATGACCGGGCAGTCCCCATGATTTTGTTCTCTTTGGGTTGCTGTAATGAATCTATTTTTCATCACCCGTAACAATGTGATGAAGAAAACTCTTCTTTTTTCGCCGCTGGAGCAGATGTTCACAGGCGAAAA
Source organism: Cylloceria caligata (assembly GCA_963942595.1). Lineage (NCBI taxonomy): Eukaryota > Metazoa > Arthropoda > Insecta > Hymenoptera > Ichneumonidae > Cylloceria > Cylloceria caligata. The sequence continues at coordinate 31,768,033 of OZ012706.1, forward strand.
TCGACGCTCAACGTCTCTTGGCTTCAAATCATAAGGAACCCAAGTTCCTTGTTTTTGAATCATTCCCAACGCATGCAATCGCTTGGAAATGGCTTGGCGGGTAACTCCTAATGCTGAAGCAAGCTCTTTTTGCGTTTGGCACGGATCCTCATCGAGCAATGCCTCCAATTCAGCGTCTTCGAAGGTTTTTGGCCTTCCTTCACGCGAACGGGCGTCAACATCAAAATCACCGTCTTTGAAGCGACGGAACCAATCACGGCATGTTGTTTCACTTAGAGCAGCATGTCCGTAAACTTTTTGGAGTTCTCGATGCGCTTCAGCCGCCGTTTTCTTCGAATGAAAGAAGAAAAGCAACACTTCACGCAAATGACGATTATTTGGCACAAAATCAGACATTTTCACACAACCAAAAGTATATGACCTAAAAACAAAATCACTAATGTGTCAAAGCGGTTTGTTTACCATATGTCTAAGCTTGGTTCATGACGTTATCATTATGTCCTAATCGACCAGCAGTTACTACTGGAGCCATCTCTTGAAAAACAGCGGAAACTTAGTTGCGCACCTAATAAAAAGTCGAAAAAGAAGCTAACTATATCTGTCGGTTCTCAAAAACTATGAATCAAAGTGAAGACTGTCGAGAATATCAAAAATAGGGGGTAAAAACCTGAAATATCCGAAAGAGTGGAATTTAAGAAATATCACAAAACGGTACGTGGTCGATCAATAAATGGTCGGCCTTGCGCCATCTGTTGGTCGAGGAAAGAAATCAATAGCGACGTTTAGTAGTGCCACCCTTACGTGACTGTTGTCAAAGTTTCAGCTCGCTGCGATATTTGGTTTGCGTTTGACAGCCATCGAAAGAAAACAACTTTTGTGGTTTTACAAAAATGGAAAAAATTGAGTATCGTGCAGTGATTCGACTTTTGTTTTTGAAAAAGAAAACGAACATGAAATCAAAGTGGAGCAAGACGAAGTTTATATGGACCTTGCACCTTCGTTATCAATCATTAAATATTGGACAGCTGAATTTAATCGCGGTTGTACGAGCATTGTTGACGATGAACATCCAGTTCGTCCAAATGAGGTCGTCATACCAGAAACAATTGAAAAAGTCCAGGATATGGTGTTAAATGATGGGACACTACAAGTGCGTGAGATTGCTGAGGCCACAGGCATATCATATGGCTCAGTGATTTCAATCCTGAGTGATCAGTTGCGTATGAAAAAGTTATCCGCAAGATGGGTGCCGCGTTTGCTCACTGTCGACCATAAAAGAGAACGTGTAGCTGATTCAAAGGCGTGTTTGGCGATCTATAAGCGTGAACCTGTTGAGTTTTTGCGTCGTTACGTAACCGTGGACGTTTTTTGGGATGCACTCGGTATAATCTACATCGATTACCTTCCGCCGAAAAAAAACGATTAATGGCGAATACTATGCAACCGTACTGACCCGATTCAACGACGAATTGAAGAAAAAACATCCACATTTGGCGAGCAAATAAGTGCTCTTCCATCAAGACAATGCACGCGGTGATACGTGCGCAGTTGCCACGGCCAAAATTCATGAATTCTCCAGATTTGGCCCCCTCCGACTACTTTCTGTTTCCAAACCAGAAAAAATGGCTTGGCGGAAACAGATTTGGTTCCAGAGATGACATCAACGCCGAAACAGAGACCTATTTTGAGGACCTTCCGAAATCGTATTTTTCGGAGAGCATCAAAAAATTGGAAAATCGTTGGAATAAGTGTATCGAGCTAAAAGGAGATTATATTGAAAAATAAAAAGATTTTTGCCCAAAAAAACCCGATTTTCTTTTCCAAGCCGACTATTTATTGATCGACCCTCGTACTGTAACGGTAATTGTTATCGTTAGCATTAATTTCTGTCTTCCGAGGGAAAGAATTCGGGCTCGAACACAGGGATAATTAATTTAGACTTCGAGGTAGGCAAAAGTAGGGTTTATTCACCAAGAGAATTAGAAGAATATAGATGTTCGGTTCATTGGCACCGTTGGCCAGTACATTGCATTTTCAATCCGTTAATCTCTGCGATTATTCTACGATTCTTTCGTGTTTCTCGTTCACGTAGCTCCTCGATATACTTAGCTACGTAGCCTGTTATTGGTATTGTTCGTTGGTAGTAGGCTTGTCACCCAACATACACACTGAAACCACGCACGTGAATGGGCTCTTAAAGGCGATGTCTTTATAGGTCTTTATAGCGCGGGAGGTAATCCGCGCTGACTATCTGCGTTGCCTGTCTGATGTTTTTTACGCTGAAGCCTCAGGCGGTTATTAAACATACTCCTATCAAAAGCAGTTGTGATAAAATATGTCACTTGAACGTCTGTCACTCGCTGGGTAGCTCGAGGGCCACCACTCACCGGCAAAATACAGTAAAAAAGCAGTTATTTTCTTCTATTATTTCTATTCTATAATTAGTAGTATTTTTGTTATTATTAATTATTACTATTATTTCTATCGTCTCTATTCTAAACTGTATTTTTTGTTATTATTAATTATTTCTATTATTTCTATTCTACGTTCTATTTTTCTGTTATTATATTATTACTTGTAAATTAGTCAGTGGGATTATTAATAATCCCGTTACTATATGACCCCCCCCCCCCCCCCCCTAGAAACGATCCTCGAGCGCCTGTACTTATGCGCCGGCCGAAGCTGCCACGACCCAGGAAGACAGCACGTTCGTTAACTCAAGCAGCATATCGAGCTGGATCGAGGCCATCCGCCACCTTCTGCGCTCCCGCCATCCCCAAACTCACACCACTACCCCGCTACATCTCGCCCTCCCGCCGTCGCCGACCCCACACTGATACCCCGGTACATCCCGTGCTCCCGCTACCACCTAACGCATCGGCAGCAACATCGTCGAGATTCCTGTCGTCAAGCACGGTAAAAGAAAAGAAGGGATAAAACCCTATCCTGACTATAAGAATTTCCCTGTGGTCTATCTCAATCATACAGGTATACATTCTCCTTGCCCCGCAGAGTAGCTTACCGAGATGCAGAGGAATTAGCAAGTTCTATGCCAGTGCATCGGTATGGCGCGCTCTGATCTGTCCGCGCGATGTGATACACACAGGACCACGCTATAAGGTGAGGGAACGCGCTGGAGTCGCTTTTCTCCTGGAAGTGAGGTGATTTTTACCTCCCCGCTTCTTGGCCCACTCTCGATAGAATTTCTTAGCTAGGTAATATCCTTATGCTCGTTTCTATGTAGATGTGTCTATGGTAATATTTCAAAATTTCGGCGTTTGTACGGAGATTAATTAAATCATTCGCTTCAAACCACTAGTAATGATTTTGTTACAGGTTTAGCATTTAACTTGCGTTATCGTATGCAAGCTTATTTTTGTATTAATCTATTATTATTATGAATATTTTTGTATAATTATGGCTTATTCTAGTCGTTATTGGTTGTTCGTTTAATTAGTAATTGCTCTACTTATAGTTGCGCCCTTTTTCTTAAATAACTTGTTAGTAAGACAAATATTCTCGTGTTATAGAAACGAGAGAGAGAGAGAGAGAGAGAGAGAGAGAGAGAGAGAGAGAGAGAGAGAGAGAGAGAGAGAGAGAGAGAGAGAGATTGATTGATTGATTGATTGATTGATTGATTGATTGATTGATTGATTGTTTTATTATGCCTTGGCAAGCTTTTGGCAAATATTTATGACAATAATATAATATAATATAATAATATTTTTATACACTAGAATAGGCTATACAGAAATACAATTAAAACAATAAGAATCTTATAATAATTAACTTAAAAGTAATTCTGAAAATTATAAAAATAAGAATAGAAATATAATTAGCTTATAAGTAGCAAATTGACTATATAGAATTTGACGGTATATATATAATGCTGTCACTATACTACCGTGAACAAAAACAGAAACTAATTTATATCAACATGATTAAAAAGGTGAGTATGGAGACGAATCTCAAACAGTTCCAAACTAGAAGAAGAAGTGACATGCGATGGTAAGCTCTCCCAAAAATAAATGCCAGAGAGAGAAAATGCGTTCCTATAAGTAGTTGTGCGATGCTTTGGCACAGCAAAAGTCGATCGAGGTCTCCTTAACTGACGTTCAGGAGTATCCGTCTGATGACTGAATAGAGCCAATAAATATGTTGGTGCTTTCTGATGAAGAATGTTATACATTGAAATACCAAGAAAATACAGACGCCGCGATTTAACTGTAAGCCAGCCAAGTTGTCGCCTGTACGGAGTGATATGAGCATCGCATCGAAGATCGAAAACAAAACGTATACAGTAGTTGATGAGACGTTCTAATTTTAAATTCAATTCCTCAGTCAGATTGTTATAAACTAGGCAGCAGTAGTCTCATAATGGAAAAATTAAGGCAATTATCAATGATGATCTTAATTCTTGAGAAAGGACCATGTGATGAAATTTTAACCTATATACAGCAAAGTGAACTTTTTGTGAGATATGTAAAACATGAGATTTCCAAGATAAATTACTGTGCATGATCACTCCTAAGTTCCTAGCTTCAGTAACGAATGGAATATTCACTCCATTTAACGAAACCGGTGGTAACATTGAGAAATCAAGTTCGCGTGTATACGCATTGCTACCGAATATAAGAACTTTTGATTTGGCAATGTTTAGTTTTAGACCATTTGAAATTGCAAAGTTGGCAATGGCTTGAACGTCCTCAGTAATTAACTTTATTCCTTGATTTATTTGAGACGGAAGGCAACTAAGGTATATTTGCGTATCGTCAGCAAATATCATGTGCTGTGTGTATTGAAGTGCAGTGCTAATGTCATTAATATAAACAGAAAAAAGAAGTGGACCTAGGACAGAACCTTGCGGTACGCCTGCTGTAGTAGGTAACCAAGAGGCGGAAGTCCCATAGACGTCAATAACTGCTTGAGTTCTTTCAGTTAAATATGAAAAAATCCAATCTAGAACTGGTTCTGCAAGGCCCACTTTTTTTAATTTTGCAAGAAGTTGTAAGTGTGGTACAGTGTCAAATGCTTTGCTAAAATCAAATAAGATTATAATGGTAATACGCCCTTCATCCACATTGCGCCTCACATCGTCACATATACGTAGTAATGCTGTTTGAGTACTGTGACCACTACGATATCCCGATTGACGATATCCGATTTGACGATTGAGAGAGAGAGAGAGAGAGAGAGAGAGATTGATTGATTGATTGATTGATGTTTATTAGCTTTCTCAGCTATTTGTTGTACATAATTTACATGTTTATCTTACGTTTCTATTGAACTTATTTAATTTCGCTTATAATAAATGCTTTTAACATACTCTTGTATTGAACTAGTTTTACACAGCCTTTAACCTCTACTGGCAACGCATTATACATTTTCACTCCTTCGTAAAACATACTCTTTTGCGCATTTCTCGTTCTTCTAAAATGAATTACAATATTTTCCGCTTGACGCGTTTCCCGACTCGTTCTAGATTTAACAGCTTGGAATTTACTCGTCAGTTCCTTCGGCAATAATTTCTTAACAGCCTTGAAAATAAATATACACACATTATAATACAGTCTCTGTCTCACACTCATAAACTGAACCGCTTGTAACATATCGTCCACCTTCGTATACCGGCTGCATTGCAATATGACTCTCATCGCTCTGTTCTGCGCTATCTGCAGTTTATTCAACTCTGTCTCACCCATATCCACTAGCAGTGTTGCGCAATACTCAACGTGCGGTGCTATGATTGCCTTATATACAACACATCTGGTGTATGCCGATATATATTGTCCTATTCTGTTCAGAAAACTCGTTTTTTTACCTATTTTTTTCAACATATACTCACAGTGGTCTTTAAATCGTAGCTTATCATCTATCATTACACCTAAATATTTAATTACCTCCACTCGCTCTAGCTCGGTTCCATCCCTGCATTTCAATACAATATTCCCTCTCAATTCTTTTCTTACACTCCTCACAATCATATATTTGGTTTTTTCCGCATTCATTTTCAGTTTGTTCCTATTCATCCATCTTTCCACTATGTTTAATGCCCCATTCATCTTTCTTTCCACCTCCGCACTACTGTCTCCAGTAACATATACTAGTGTATCATCAGCAAACATTTTTATTTCACACTCTTCTGGACATATTTCAATTATATCATTTATATATATAATGAACAGCAGAGGCCCTAATACGGATCCTTGTGGTACCCCGTATTTCGTTGTAATAATTTCAGAAAATTCCTCATTAAACCTGACTTTTTGCGTTCTATTGTTTAAGTATGACCTAAACCAATCTAACACTTTACCTCTAATTCGATATTGAGACATTTTTTCTATTAACAATTCTCTATCCACTGTCTCAAATGCTCGTTTTAAGTCCATGAACATTACTCCTACTATTTTTCCTTCGCTTATGTTTAATTTCCATTCGTCTATCACGGTTTGAATCGCCGTTTCACATGAAAATTGTTTTCTAAAACCCGACTGATGCTCTGTTATAACCTCATTTGATTCCAAATACTTTTCGATTTGACTCTTTACTACCGACTCTAGGACCTTCTCGTACAGTGGCAACATATTAATTGGCCGGAAATCCTTCGCGCTATTGGCTTTCTCTATCTTTGGTATCGGTATGATCGTGGACGTTTTCCAACTATTAGGACAGCAGCCCTCCCTTAGGGATTCATTGATTACATCAACAAACTCCTGTTCAATTGCACTGAACGCCAACTGCAATATTTCGCTTGATATTCCTTCTTCTGTACCTTTCTTCTTCGGGAGTCCCTTAACTATTTTATCGAGTTCCTCTATTCCGATATTCTCGAAATTTTCTATGCTTCTTTCGTTTCCCACGCCACCACCCATCAAGATTCTTCTGCTACCTGGCCTTCCAGATGCATCTCTCTCTATTGAACTTACTATGTTATTAATACTTTCAACGTAAAACACATTAAATTTGTCAACTGTCCTTCTCTCCGCCATATCGCCCGATATTTCAAAATTTATATTTCCAATTTCTCTCTCTTTGGCTGGTCCCCCTCTAATAAGTTCTTTCAAGGTTTTCCACATTTTTTTAGGGTCGTTCTTATTGCAGTCTATCATATTCTCGTAATATATTTTTTTCTCTTTCCTTATCAATTTAACTACTGCATTTCTTTCTACTTTGAACTGTTCCCAGTTATCATCCTTTCCCTCATGAATTGCTTCCCTATAAGCATTATCCCTTTTACCTGCCGCCCTTCTTATCTCATCAGAGTACCATTTTTTACCTTCCCATATGTTTGGAATCCTAACTACCTTTTTTGGTGCTACTATGTCCAAAGTATCTACTATACTATCGACAAGCATCTTTGCCTTTCGATGTATATCTCCATCTGTCCATTGTCGCACGGAGTTTTTCAACACTGTTGTAAACTCTTTCACGTCAATTTTACTATAATTCCTAGCATTATACTCTCTCTGTTTCCTCTCTGTATTGCTCGTTCCTAATACTACTTTTACCCACGCATGGTCTGTTATTTTTGGTTCGTGTTCCACATGCACTTGCACACCTGTATTTGCAAATACAAGATCAATAATTGTTCGACTATCCTGCGTTATTCTCGTTGGCTCGTTTACATACTGTTTCATCCCTAAGCTTAACATTCCTAAAATTAGTTGTTTTTTATAAAACGAGTTTCCCTTGACATCTATGTTAAAATCACCTATTATTAAACAATCTCCTTTTATTGTTAACTCTTCAGTTATATCCTCTATGAATCTTATAAATTCCGCATCTGACGCACTCGGTGAATGGTACACCACTATTATAACTCCTTTATATATCTTATCATTGACCTCTATTGCTACACTCCAGCAGTTTGACTCAATTTTATTCTTCCTTACTAATTCATATTTAATACCATATCTTACGTATACTATTGCCCCTCCTGTGTTTCTATTTTCTGCATCGCACCTAATTGCACTA